>PVHX01008918.1:0-39424 GCA_004024805.1 Geosciurus inauris
TCAGGGAAAGAGCCCATTCTTTGTTTTGGGTAATGAGGGCTGTGGTTTCCAATAAGTATTTCTCGGTTTAGCCTTTAGCTGGTGTCAAGTGTCATTTGAATAACAAGGGACTGGTGCACATCAGAGCTGGTCCTGCTTGAGCCTCCGTTTGCAAATTAGATTTTTGCATACCCCTCAATTGGTAGATTAGAGTGACATCAGGAGAAAGAACTGTATTCACAGATGGAAATTTGATCGGTATTCTGTTCTTTTTTAGTCTAGGATAGATGGATCCTTTAAAACCCTCTTCCGATGGTTATTTCGCTTTTTTTTGGATTACTGAATAGAAATGTGCTCTGTAAACCAAGAGAAAGGAAGAGTCAGTTTGGAGAGTTTTGTTTTTCTTTTTTTCCCATTTCATTGTATCATGCTAGGTGCGTCCTGGAAAGTGGGCGACTTAATTCATGATGAGATGAATTTTTAAGATTTGAAGCAAAGGGTTAGCAACACATTTATTAAGTGCCTAGTGTTGATCTGGCTATCAGGAAGCTTTGGAGCCAACAAGGGAAAATGTGTTTTTTGTCCTTTTTTTTTTTTTTATATTGACTTAACTCCTAGCTTATTTTCACCCTTTTTTTCTCTTTTTCTAAACTTTTATTTTCTCAAACTGATTATTCATCTTTGAATCAGGGCATCCTTTCTTGCCTTTATCTTCCTCCCTGTCCATCACGGACAGCAGCATCTTACCCCATTCCTGTTGTGTGTGACTGGGGAAGGAGTATCATCAGGGCTTGAATCTCAGGGTCCTTGGAAGTCTGCTTTTGAAAAACAAAAACCCCTTTTAACTGCTGTGAACAGTGCACCTCCCTGGAAGTTGTTACTTTGTAACTCCATGTATTGAACACTTGATGAAAACCAGAAAGTGCACAAAATTGATCCCTGGAAATGTCTAGCAGAAATTCTGTGCAGTAAATATAATTACATTTTTCTTTTAGTGAATTCTCTTTTTAAGTGTCTCTCCTAGGAACAATTTTGACATCAAATTTTCCTTTTAAGCTGGGTGTGGTGACACACGCCTATAATCCCAGCCCTTTGGGAGGCTGAGACAGGAGAATCTTGAGTTCAAAGCCAGCCTCAGCAATGGCGGGGCGCTGAGCAACTTGGTGAGACCCTGTCTCTACATAAAACACAAAATAGGGGTGGGGGATGTGGCTCAGTGGTCAAGTACCCTTGAGTTCAATCCCTGGTTGCCAAAAAAAAAAAAAAAAATCCTTTTAAAAACACATAAAATAAAACCCATCTAAAATATAATATTGGAAATTTCATCCTGTAGCTGTTGCTTTTTCCTGCATGCTCAAAACCAACTTGTGATTTGGTTTCTAAGATCACAGTGAGGAAGGTCAGAGATGCTGTCTAACTGAGGTCGGTGAGGGCTGTCCTGGATTATGGTGGCAGGGGCCCCATATTTTGTATTCAGGGACCCTTCTCAGAAGACACTTCAGGATGAACTGCACAGAAAGGACCACCAGAGCCTGCCTCCGGTTGTTTCCCTTTGTACCAATGTTGGCAATGAATGGAGGCTATTTATCCTCAAACTGATTACTATATACTTCATACATGTGTATATGTATCACTAATGCCAACACATACACTTGGTCCTCACTTTGCACAAATTTGTTATCATGCTTTAAATAACTGTTTCCCAACAACACAGTACACCTTTTAGTTCCCCAGGTGTTGATTGAGCCAGGCAAGTGCCTGAAGGACACCCTTGCTGCTGGCACTTCAGTCCACACGTTACCCTGCATAAGTAACAGGTGCATAAGTAACAGGTGCACCACTGCAGCAAGGCTGCGATCACTGGACATGTCCCTCGGCTCTCCTAAAAACAGCAAAGTGCTGGGTAATCATGTAGCCTTCTTGTCTACCAGGGTATATCCGTGTGACATTTTACAAAATTGTCAAAAATTGAGAAGGGGGTGGGCCAAGAAGAAAGTGCAACCGAGAAGCTAAAAGTGATACTAGAAGTGAAGTGAAAGCCTAAGTGGAGTTACTGAAGTCGCGGATGGCGGGAGTCCGTGGGTAGGGCCGCTGGAGGGACCATGTCTGCAGCCCACGGAGCGGATGAAAGTGCGCTTCACCTGAGGAATAGGTGGGTGGAAAAGAAGGAGAGCCGTCCTAGAGGAAGTGATGCTGGCCAGATAAACTTATTAAAGGAATGTTCAGGGCTATTTCCCAGCAGAGAAAGTGTGGAGGACAAAAGGTGTGCGTATTCAAATTTATGGCTCCTAGAGTACCATCCACCATTCAGTCGTTCTCAGGGAAGACAGCAGACGTCATCAGTATGAACAGGTAAACACGTGGTGGCTGAATATCAAAATGGATTTGCTGAACAACACAATGGAATGTTGAGTCATAAAAAGTACTGCTGCCTGCTGCATTATGGGGAGCCTCAGTAGTATGCTTAGTAAAGGAAGCCACACATAGGAGGTCACAGTTTGATTTCACTTATATGAAATATCTGGAATAGGTAAATCCATTGAGAGGGCACAGATTGGTTGCCAGGGACTGGGCTGGGGGAGACTAGAAATAACTGCCTAACGAGTACAAGAAAGAGTGCCCATTACTTATGGGATGATGAAAAGGTTTTTGAACTGGATAGAAGTGGTTGTACAAAGCTGAATGTGCTGAAACCTTCAAATTGTTCACCTTAAAATGATTGTTATATGAATTTTACTCCCCACCAAAAACTTAGAACATTTTCCCAAAGCCTAGAAAAGATGCTTTTTATTGTGTGATAAGAAGGCAAACGCTTTTCAACTATTTTAAATTATTTTTATAAAGAAATATAACACTTTAATTCCAATGTATTAAATGGCAGTACACTAAATATTTTCCTTTAAGATTCACCTGTACATTTGATAGTTTTTAATGTTTTCACAAAAACATTTAAAAGTGGTGGAATAATTGCAATTTTTATCTCATTGACTGCTAAGATTGATTTGCATGGACTTGGCTAGCTTGGTCATTTTTATGCCCTTGCCATTCTGGGTAAATTAAGCACTGCCTGTACATACATGTGAATGCATGAGCATTGATATGCATGTCCAGTATAGTACCTTGCTGCATCGTGTACCCCCTCTGCCCACAAGGATTGAGATGTGTCTTCTACAGCTGGATAGGGAAGGTAAAGATCAGCAGACCCCATGGACTAGGTGGAGAGTTTGGGACTTACAAAGTGTGAATATCAGGGCAGCTCATGAGGATTGGCTAGCACCTGTGTGGTCAACAGATGGAAGAAATGGTGGCCCTGGACATGTTCTAGCCTCAGGAAATTTGTCTGCAAGGAGAAAAGCAGGCTACAGGGCATGATGCCTAATACCCAGGAATGCCGAAATGGGCCATGAGCATTAATTCACTTGATGCTGTTTTCCAGGACCCATCCCACATCTGCCCTGCTCCCCCCAATGATTCAGGCTATGCTTGCGTGACAGTTGGCCTACCATGTGACCCACCAGATGGAGACTTTTAAAGGTAGCAATGTGTATGTTAGTTATTCTGGAGACCCCTTTGCCTGGAAGTGTACAATAGCTTAATAAACACTTGTTAATGAGCATGACAAAATAAAAACAAGATTTTTTTTTTTTTTTTTTTTGTACCAGAGATTGAGCTCAGGGACACTTGACCACTGAGCCATATCCCCAGCCCTATTTTGTGTTTTATGTACAGATGGGGTCTCACTGAGTTGCTTAGCACCTTGCCGTTGCTGAGGCTGGCTTTGAACTCATGATTCTCCTGTCTCAGCATCCCAAATTGCTGGGATTACAGGTGTGTACCACCGTGCCCAGCAAAAAAAAAAATCAAGATTTTAATCTTTTAAATTGCCAAGGGAATCTGTCCCCCCCACCCCCTTTTGAGCTGTGGTTTTGCTCTCATTTGTTACAAAAATGGTTAGAGATGGGTAATGTGGACCATGGCCTGCTACTGTAAGTCGGTATCTTACTGTGAAGCTGACTTGATAATTCCAACCTGGAGCTTACACCATAGTTTTATTAAACTAAAATGTAACCACTACAAGTTTTCTCCATCAGTGTTGCTTGCGTGCTTTTCAAATAGTGCTTTTTGGGGGCTGGGGTTGTGGCACAGTGGTAGCGTGCTCGCCTAGCACGCGGGAGGCACTGGGTTCGATCCTCAGTACCACATAAAAATAAAATGGGGATATTGTGTCCACCTACAACTAAAAAATATTTTAAAAAAAATAGTGCTTTTTGGAAAAAGAAAGCCAACCCATGAGAAATCATCCAGAAGTTCAGTCTATGATGAGACCGAGTTACCTTGTGAAATGCACTTTTTCCCCTTTCCAGCCGCCAGCCATCCAGAGTGTTTAGATTTCAAGAACTATTCTGAGAAAAGAAACTTTAGAACATCTGCAGCCAGCTCGAAGTTCAGTCTGGGCCGATTTTCCCTGTAGAAAGAAAGTCATTCTTAGGCTGGCTGTGGGGGATGTCTCTGTGGTTCCTACGTTGGGAGCTGTGGCTCCCAATGAATTGGGAGACTTTTCCTTCACCTGAGGCCTGATCCAGGTACTGGGTGGCCTCATCCAGGCATGACACCTGTGTGGGAACGTCTCTATTGCGGAGGTGGCCTGGGATTCTGAGACATTGTCCAGATCAGCATTCAGACTGAGCACTTGTGTCCAGATTGTGGGAGGAATGTATTCCCGGTTGTGGAGGTCCCTTGTTAGTCCCCTCCCCGCCCCACCCTTTAGGTCACGCCCCTTCAATTCCAGCTAAGGGGTTTTATCCCTAGTAGAAACCTAATTTGTGGTCTGAAATTGACTACTAAATCCAGACTGAGAAGGCAGGAGAATGACTGGGAAATGTATTTGTGCCAGATGGGGTGGCCACAGCAACAGACATTTGTTTTCTTGTAATCGGGAGGCTGGGAGTCCAAGATTGAAGTGTCTGAAGGTTGCTTGCTTCTGAGGCCTCTCTCCTTGGCTTGTAGATATGGCCTGTGTCTTCACAGGGGGTTCCTTCTGCTTTCAAGTTTCTTCCTCTGATAAGGATGTTGTCATTGGATTGGGGTCCACTCTAATCACTCCATTTGAACTTAACTACCTTTTCATGGACCAGCCTCCAAATGCAGTCACATTCTGAGGTACTGAGGGTCAGGATGGCTGTGTGTGAACTTAGGACACAGTTCAGTCAATGACAGAGGATGCATATCCAAACCAAAGGTCGAGTACCTAAATGATGTGGATTGGAGCAGAGGCAGTGCCTGGAAGAGGCTGATGGAGGCAGAGGTTTAGTCTAGGTGATGCTTGGAAATGGTTTTCAAAGGAGTCAGTTACGAATGAGGAAAGTTGTAGAGGAGAGCACCCTCAGAGTCTAGGGTTAGTGGGTCCATGGTGGGATCAGCAGGCACACTGATTTGGTTAGAGTTTGGGTTAATTGGAGGGTATACCTAGTTAACTGGGCACTAAACATTAGGCTTAGAAATTAGTATTTTATCTTATTAGTTATTTGAGATATTCATTGAGCAAATAAATATGGCGCCGCTGGGGCTGGGGGTGTAGTTCGGTGGTAGAGAACCTACTTACTGTGCATGAGGCCTGGTGCTCAATCCCTAGCACCACAAAAAATAAAAAATGGAGCTCATTATAGGCCATTGTACAATTGTTTTTCAAACTGGGGATTGAACCCAGGGGCACTCTACCACTGAGCTACATCCCCAGCCCTTCTAGTTTTTTTTTTAAATTTTGAGATAGTGTCTGTTGCCCAGATTAATCCCCAAATTAAGATGGTTGTGCATCAGCCTCCTGAATCACTGGGATCATGGGTGTTCACCACAGTGCCTGGCTCTGTTCATAGTATTTAAATGAGCAGAGTTCTATAGTAAAGATTAGATTAAGGTTTAAGATTATCAGATTTAAATCCTGGCTTTCTCTCTTATTAGCTTGGTGCTGTTTACCATATGATGGTTTCATTTGTGAAAAGTGAGTGGTTCTACGTATCTCCCTGGCTTGCTGCATGCAGTCATGCATGGGAAGGTTCTAGCACTGTGTCTGTCTCTTGTGGTGACACTCAGGGCAGTGCTGTCCATGGAGGCAGAAGGTTAAAGGAGGATATAGTATAGGACAATCATGGCACTTTAAAACAAGATTTTTTTTTTTTTTAAAAAAAACAAATAGCAAGGAATTTTGAATTCATTTATTCAGCAACCAATGAGAGTCTGAGAACAGCCAGTGGGTAATGGCTGGGATTGGCGCAGGGCCCTGTGCCCAGTCAGCTTCCAGGCTGGGTGGGGAGGCCCAAGGGGGCGTGGCGAGTGCTGCCACCCAGGTGTGCTCAAGCATCCTGCCTGTTGAAGGGGCATGTTTCACGGGGGAGTAGGTACTCTACTGGTTTTACTTCGTCACTCAGGGAGAATGGAGTTCTGTGTCACATAGCCGTGACAGCCGTGCAGAATCCCAGAGAGCTGGGAGAGGGTGCGTGGCATGGTTGGAAAGCAACATTTTAGGTATCGGCATGATATGGGAGAGTTTCGGTGGAGAAAGGCCAGCCTCAGTTTATAAAGGGGACAGATCACCAGGAACTCTGAAGCTGGGAAGCTTTGCAATAATATTTATAGTTCAGGAAGGCTAAACTGATGGTAGTGTGGGCGAAGATGGGAGGCAGTGTTGGAGGGATTCTTGCCGGCTTGCTGAGCCTGGGGTCCTGAGCTTGGCCTGTCGTTGAGGGAGTCCTGGGAGGGAAGGGGTTACAGAGTTGCTGAGATGGCTGGTGTGAAGTGACCAAGGCCAGGATGGGGAGGGTCCTGGGTGTTTAGCTTGGGGGTCCCTGTCAGTGCCATTCCTCCAGAGGCCTGGGATGGGCGGGGTGAGCAGAGATGCCTGAGGGACCTAGCACGATCTTTCCTGTAGGTAGCTGGACAGCCACAGGGGTCTGGTTCCTCATGGGAATGAGAGGAGGGGAAATTAATGCACTCTCCTTGTCAGGGCTTGGCCCTTTAGAAAGGGTTTGGAATTGGGCATCTAGGGTGGCCATTAAGATTGTTAAAAAACCTTTGACCGCATCTGTAGAAGAGATGGAGAGGGGGACTCCCTGGGCTCCACGGAGCCTACCTGGGGTCCGGTGACCAGCCGGCTTTGACTATCTTGTGAATTGATGAGAGTCCTGGTGGTTTTGAGCCCGTCAGGACTCTGGAGCCCCACAGCTTTTTTCCTCACCCAGCCAAGGTACCTGGTGTGTCCCAGGGGGTAGCTGTGCCGTCCCCTGAGTCCCGAGGGGAGTGGTCTGACCCCTCTGGTGTCATGTTTGAGTTGATTGAGTTGCCAGCTAGTGCTTCATGCCTGCTTGGTGTTCAGTGGCAACAGAGAGGAAGGGTCCCTGTCTCTGTGGAGTGTGTGTCTAGCTGGGGGCAGACTGCACCAGCGCTGTGGAAGGAAAGGACTCTGAGGGCCAGGAAGAAAGGCTCCCTAGTTGGTTTTACTTTCTCTTTGGACAGGAAAGACCCATTGGAGGGGAGGAGCTTGCCAGAGAAGGCACTGTGACCGCTGGATGGGCTTCTGCAGCAGGAGGCACTGTCAGGGTGGGGACTGAAATGCAGGCTATGTGGCTGCAGCCTGGAGCCCGTGGACAGAGGAAACCCCAGACCTCCAGAGCCACAGGGCCTGAGGACCAGTCAGCAGCTTGGATGTTATTCAGGGTGCAGTGAGATATCTTGAAGCCCTTTTGGCCGAGATGGGGGTGGCAAATGGGTTCAGGGAGACGGTTGTAAGTCTCCACTTATGACAGATCTCAAGGATCCACCTCAGAACTGGGTGGGCGTGGGAGCTGCAGTGGCGATGTGGGCCGAGGCTCTGCACACTCCTGCCAGCTGCCTGCACCTCCGCTTGCTTATGTGGCTGGGCGTTGTCTCCTTTAATATCTTGTGTGTCTTAAAAATATAGACACAGCCACTGGCAAAGATGAGGCAGAAATCATTTTTGAGCTTGTAGGGTCATGCTTTCTTAAACTATTTGAGTGACCCTCTCATAATGAAAATTCATCGACTGCATTAGAAAATTTGTTTTTACAAGTTTCAGATACTTGGGCCAGTTATCGCCGATGGAAGCTACAGTGTCACCACTAGAGACAGTCTGCTGTCAGGCAGCATTCATAGGGTGAAGGTATATTTTCCCCCCATTGGAATCATCTGGGAGATTTTTAAAAAGTCTTCCCTCCCTTCTTATTTTATAAAATCCAGCCTGTGCTTTGTGTGACATTTGACATAGACTAGCAGAAGTCACTCTGGCACGCGGAACAAGGAACCACAGATATTGTGGTTAGAGTCCTATGGCTGCTAACAAGTGACCACAGTGTAGGGGTTGAAAACATCACAGATTCCTTCAAGTTCTACATGGGTTCACTGGGCTAAATCGAGGTATGGCTGGGCCGTATTCCTCCCAGAGGTCTAGACTCTTGAGGCCCTGCTTTGTGGGGCCGTCCTGCAGGGGCAACAGGGCAGCAGCTGTCCAGCTACTTGTCCTGTCACTGCTCCTTGAACCCCCTTCCTCTGCCTGCCTTTGAGATTTCACCCTGCCCTCTGGGGTAGTCCAGGATGATGAGTGGATCAGCAGCTATAACCCAGCTGCAGCGTGCCTTCCCCTTTTCATGTAACCTAATGTAACCCCAGATCAGGGGATTAGGACACGGACAATTTGGGGGACTCCCATTCTGCCTTCCACAGTGGCAGACTTGACTTTTGGTTGTGGAACATTATGAACTCGACTTCTTGGCCTTGTTCTTTGCATTTTTACCCCATTCTGAATGCACAGTAGATACTTCAGATCACAAAGTTGAATTGCCTTCTGGAACTGTGTGGAAGCCCCCACCAGAACCCCGGAATTCACGTATGTTAATGGTTGAAGTTTTTCAGGCAGTGTTCTGGTAGGTACGGTTACCCAAGTTTAGGTTTCTCATGAAAACTAGTTATTCAGGAAGCAGAGAGGATTAGCTTTTCTCATTACTGCAGGATTTTAAAATAATAACAGGGACACCTAGGAGTCCAGGACTCCCAAGATGAATTTAAAAGCTTGTCATAATTGTAAAAGTTACTGAGAAATCCTGGGTTCTAACATGTAACACCTGGGTAGGAAGGAGGCCGTGAGCAGAGTTCAAAGGGGAGTTGGGATTTAGGGCCTTTGAAAGATGGTTTGTACGTGCCTCATTCTACTTAATAACTGCTTTCAGAGAATTGGTTTCATGGGTGTGTTGTAAGTGTGGTGGGGACCTTGGGGATGTGAGCCCAATGGAGTAGATAAATGGAAAACTTCATAAATATTATTAATACAGAGTGGGTGAGTTTTAACTTCACCTTTGGTGCAAGCTTGACATTTTAGATCTTGGAATAGGATTCTTTTCCCTCCTAATAGCTTAGAAACATCAGTGTGGTGTGTCTGCGTGGTAGGCTCTCGAACTAACACGGCTTTGGCCGAATATAAGTTTGGGTTAGAGATTGGGGTTGTTGAAGGAGAACTGTAGGTTTAGATTTGATGCTTTTTAGATAACTTGATCATACTCTGTACTGCCAAATTTTCACCCAAAGTACTGTGTCCTTGCCCAGTGGTTGCTGTGCCCAACAAAGACTATGCTGATTACAAAGCCTGCCCCCTTGGACAGCTGTAACTGAGACTAACATTCTGACTGAACCCAGTGACCAGCCGACTGGTTGTTGGGTTCTGATGCCCACTTGAGACCATACACTTGGAATTGCATTTCTCATTTGAGATTGTCTTGTCCTGTGGGCATTTTCTGTGAGTTACTGAATCATAAAATCACTTCATTTTAGCCAGGCACGATGGTGCACGTCTGTAATCTCTGCACTTTGGGAGGCTGAGACAGAATCATGAGTTCAAAGCCACCTCAGCAATGGTGAGGCACTGAGCAACTCAGACCTTGTCTCTACATAAAACATGTAGAGTGGGGATGTGGCTCAGTGGTTGAGTACCCCTTAGTTCAATCCCTGGTACTTAAAAAAAAATCACTTCATTTTATGGAAATGGAAAAATCAGACTTACTAAAATAATTTTTGGGGGTCGTTTTTAGTTTTGTTTTGGTTTTTTAAAGCTCAGCAGCATGGAGAGCCATGAATTTTTCTCTATGCTTTCTTGAAGTGTGGTTTTGGTTTAGCTGTAGTTGTCCCAGCTCAGATTTCTGAGCCCTCTCCAGCTCTGTTGCAGCAGAATGCAGGGGCCTGGGCCTCAGGAATCTGCATTTTAAAACAGCCTCTCCAAGTGAGACTCACCGTGGATTTGAAGCCACCTTTGGCTTGCATCGCCAACCCAGTGGACTTCGGATGCAGAATGCAAATTTAACTCCTCCTTATGCCATGCTGCAGAGTGCCAGGCTGGGACTGGGTGGCCTTACCAGGCAGAGTGTCCTTGGGCACATCTCCATGTAGAGGATGAAGTAGAGTGAGAGGAGGGGGCTTGGCACAGCCGATTCTGCTTCTAAGCTTGTGCCAAGGCTGCTGTTGCTCTGAGTGAAGGGTAGGGAGGGGCAGGAAGAGTTTGCTGGCTGGAGCTCCCTTCCTCTGGATGGGAATCTCAGGCGTGGGAAAGCAGTGCTGCCCAGCCTCCACACCAAGGAGAGGGAAGGGCTCAGGAAACACTTAAGGAATGACCTGAGAATTTTAAAACTTAGAATTTCCCAGTCCAAAGCATTTGCAGAAACACCTCTTTCCTGAGTGCTTTGTTTTTTTCCAGATACATTTCAGCTCAAGGCACCAGACGCTAATTTAAATCAGCACATGTATTATTGAGTATGTAGGAATATATCCAGGCTCAGTGGCCCTGGAGCAGGAAAAACAGCCCATCCTTATTCCCATCTAGAATAATTTATGTTCAAGGTAATATGCAATCCATTTTTTATTAGGTTTGAATTTGACTTGAGTACAGTGTTGAGTTGGAAGTTAGCTACATCACCCCTGCATGTTTATCATTATTTATGAGGCAGAAGCCATTTTTGCTTCTTACTGGGGAGCCATATTGTAGTAGAAAAGGTAAAATTATAACCTAAGGAGACCGCTCTGTACAAATGAAAAATCCTGCTCATTACCTCACAGGTGCCTTTGTGTTTCCCTGGGAGTGTCTGAAACCATGCCAACATGGCTCAGGGTCCCCTTCCCCCTTTCCTGGGACATGTGTGAACATTCCCCTTCCTCCTCCTGATGCTGTTCTTAACCTCTGGTTGGCAGCTGCCTCCGCTGTATTTAGGTCTTTCTCTCTCTTTTTTTTAAACAACTGCTACTGCAAATGTAGAGTGTGTGAATGGCAGCCCAGTAGAAAGAATGTTCTCGACACCCAAGGATGTGCAGCCCTGACCCTTGGTCTCCCCTGGATTATTGAACTAGCTTACTCTACTTCCCTTTTCATTCATGAAATAGTTCCTGAAGCACAGAATTACAGAAAGCTCCAGTGAGCTTCGTGACTTGGAATTCACATCTGCTGCGTTCCTGAACACATTCATTCAGAAAGTATTGTCATCCGTATGTATGGTGCTCTTCTGTGTTCTGCATTTGGTTAACATGGTGTGCCTGTGAACTGCTGCTTTTCAAGCGCTTTGTGATGCATGTGACATGAGGCTGATGCAGAATTTGTGACCTGGAAATGAAAATTGAACTGGTGAAGTGAACATGTGGCTTTTATTTTTTTTGAGGTCTCATATCCTGGTATTCCAAGTTCTGCTTTGTTAGTGTGTTCAAACGTTTTGCAAAAGCAAATTGATTTAAAAAAAACATTAGTCCTAAGAACTGTCCTGTCCCTTGCTAGGCCTATTCTCCTACCACTCCGGAACTTTTGCACCAAATCTTTGACAAGGTCCCAAAATACTTACCGAGCCATCAGCTGTTGGAGCTGAGGGGCCGCCAGTCTGATTTCTTCATTTCCCAGCTGAGGAAGTTGCCGCCTCTTCCACCTAAAATAACTGTCACTCAAGAACGCTCTCCCTTTGTCTTGTCAGGGAAGGCCCCCAGGTCCCACTGTCCCAGGGAGGTGATAGCACACTCAATGCTGAGTCCAGATCACCTTGGGCACCCCAGCCCATGCAGGGTTCCTCCGAGGGTCATAACCTCAGCTACACCTGCTGCTGTCTTCCTGGAGCCATATCTCAGCATCTGCCTCGGTTTTGACCTTACTGGGGCTAAGGCGGCATCCTCAAGGCTTTGATGTCCCTGGGAAGGTGCTGACTGGCCTTGCCATTTGTCATTGCAGGAAATTCAGTGCTGTTGCCTTTTCTTCAGTTCAAGCCCCTGTCGCTGTTGAACATGCTTTACCTCTAAGCTCTTCAGTTCAGACCTTACCCTGCATCTCACCTTTCTGTTGCCTGCACTGTTCCCTTCTGCTCCAGTGAGTCTCATGAGGCAAGGGCATCATAAACTCATGGGAGGGCTTGGCCAGTCTCCAGTTGCCTGCTCATCCTTCCAAAGTGCTGGAACCAAGGGGGAAGTAGAGGGACAGAGTGGATACCTGGATCTCTCTTGTTGAGAAGGGGATACAGGCCATTCTGATTTCCTTCCTGCCCTCAGCCTGCTCCCTTAGCTTCTCTGAAATCTCCCAGACTGGCAGGTGCAATTCTGAAATCACTTATCCCCATATTCCCCCTGGAGTCCTTCATAAGCTGCTGTCACAGTGCCTTTGCACCCATGCCACATGCTTCCAACCTGATCCACTGACTTGCTATGCCAGGCAGCCTTGATGTGTTCTTTCTACCCCTAGCTACAGAAAATTGCTGGTGAATATCACAAGGGGATGCTTCTGAATTTGGCTGGAAGATCAAGAATTTGCAGCCCAGCCCTGGCCCTAAAGTACTGTCCAGTCCACCCAACTGTGGGTTTGGCCCAGTAGTTCTCAAATTTTGCTACACATACAAATTACCTGGGGGAGGTTGGAAGCTACCAGGCCTTGGGCTCACACCCAGAGATCCTGATTTCATTGGTCTGCTGTGGGTTTGTTTAAAAGCCACCCGAGTGGTTCTAAGGAGCAGCTACAGTTGAGAACCAAGGTCTACCCTCCTCCTGCTGCCCAAGCCCCCCACAATCGCCTGGCAGTCTTAATCCATCTCTGAAGATCTTCTTTCCACTGCTTGATCCCATGAGGAATCCTCCCTGCTAAGATCTGCCCCTCCCATCTCTGCATTCCCCTCCCTCCCTCCCTCTTAGGACCCTGGGCCTGCCAACCACCTTCTGCCTGCTTTGATGTCAGCCAGATTGGACAACCCAAAGGACAATGTCAAGGCCAGGCAGTAAGAATGGAGAGGGGCTGGGGCTGGAATGAGATGCTTTGAGAAGGAGTAAAGACGAGGCCTTTTGATCTGCACTGCCAAGGACTGTGGCTGGAGGAGATGTGGGTTAGGCAGACCCGAGTTTGAATCCTGGCTCTGCTATTCCGTGGTCTGTAATGAGGTTACTGTATAGGGGGTTTCTCAGACTGAAATAAAATGGCTGCATACAATACTCTTGAACAATGCCCAGCCATAATGAGTGTTCAGCAAGTGTCCAACCTTTGAAAAGTGTCCCCTCCTACCATGAAATTCAGGAAGGTTTTCTTCAATCCAGCAGAGGTAAGCCCCCAACCTTCCATTTGAATTCTTTGTACTTGGGTGGTCATATTTTGCTTGGGCTGTCTTTGTAAACTGCAGATGATTTGGGAAGATACGAAGGATTTTTGGAGTTTGTGTTTGCTTATGGGGTGGTTATGATGTTTTCTGTCAGGATGAAATCAACAGGTATTTGTTGAAACTGAATTTAACCTGAGGAAGACAGACGTGCTGTTTCAGGTATGTGATCTCTTAAGAGGGCAGGGAAGAGAATGGTGAGGGACGGGAGGGGTTGATGGCTAAGCATTGCATGCTGCTGCTCTCACAGAAAGGGTCCCCATGGGTGAGGGTCCTGGATGAGAATTTTGCCCCTGTTCTTGGAGTAAATAAATCCTGTTGTCCTCAGGGACAACATACAGAGCTAGAGAAGGTGGATTTCGTGTCCTTCTGAATGCTGCTGTCTGGAGGTCTGTCTGCAGTGAGTAGCATCTTCACTTTCTTCTTAAAGTTTTGCTCAGTTGTGTTTTTGCCTTTGGATTGTACCTCCTAATTTTAAAGGTATTCTGAAATTATACCAGTAGGTGAATGTGTTCTTGGAAAATGAGATAGAGGTAAGAAAGTGAAATTAAACCATTTTAGGGGGTCATCCCATCCCTCCCGTATCTTATTTCCCTCAGATTAGTCATTCTTACCTGTTTGGTGTGGAGTTTGAGACAACCTTCTCTGCATATCCATAAACATATTTTTCTCTAATGTAGTAGAATTATTTCATCTTTTTAAAAAAAGTTTGAACTTGAAAGAAATTTTAACCTAGGTCTGCTGCCTCTGAGAGCTTAGTGTTATTTAAGCCAAGTCCTGGGAGTTGCTCAAGTTTTGGTGCTGTGTCGCCCCCTAGTGGTGGCTGGCTTTGGTTAAAGCTGCTGGAGTGAAAGTGATGGTTCTGTGCCAACAAGCTGACGACAGGCTAGGCTATCTTCAGTTGCTGACAAGTGCCTAAAACACAATTTAGTTAGCTCAGGAGTCGCTGTTGCCTTTATATCTCAGCTTGCCCTTTGCATAAGACAGAATTTGTGGCATGTTGTCACAATCAGGCATGCTTGGGTACTGCAGAATCAGAGGGTGCCCTTGGGTTCTTTATTGTTGGCCATCAAACAGTTTTAAAATAATGCCCACCATTATGATGGCAGTTTATATTGGCTATACCATTCTTTCCCCTGTGCCCTCGTTGTCATTGGCAGCGTCCCCATATCCTGTCCCTTCTGGATGCACCATCACTTGGCTCTTGGGAAGCGGGGCTGCTGCCTGTCATTTCCCTTACATTGACTGCGTTCCCTCCACTCCCTCTGAACCTTACACCATCAGCTGTCACACCCTTTTGTGCCTCGTTGTTGCTGTCATCATCTCCTGGGTGCTGGCCCTTGTCCCTGCCTGGGTTCCTCCCTGTCCAGCTCACTCCACTCTCGTCTGTGGGAGCCACACTATGCACTGCTGCTTCACCTGTGACCAGGTGTCTCTATGCTGGACCTCTCCAGCCCCTGCAACATACTTTGCTTCATTTTAGTGACCCTCTTTTGGTCTTTGAGTCCTGGTTCAGGACTTTGATTTGAAGGCTCCTGCCCCCTGATCTTCCATTCCCAGCTTTCCTCCTTGAGACTCACTTGGAAATGGAGACTAGTGCTTTGCCAATCAACGAGCTCGACTGTTCACTGCTCTTGTGCCCTCAAGGGACTTGACCTCTCTCTGCAGCTTAGACTGCGTGGTCCCCTCTTATGAACAATCAGAATACCTTGTACTCCCTGAGGAGACCCCAACCCTGGTTGGACTCCCGCCTGGTGATGCTCATTTTCCTGATTGTTTCACAACTGTGCCTCCTGGGCTCAGGACCACTTAACCTCAGACAGGTGCTTGTCACCCTGTCAGGCATCTCATTACACCTTTCCGGTAATTTTACCCGTTCCTAGAAAACTGTTTTGTGCCCTCTGCTTTCTTGTCAGTTCTCCCAGGCTTCTGTCCCTTCCTAGCTGGTGATTTTGCTTTTTGTCTCATTGAGGGAAAGAAGCCACTCAAGCAGTCTGGTGGCCTCCTTTGCTTACCTCCGGCTCTTCCCACTGCCTCTCCCTGCAGCAGTGAGAGCTGGAAGCTTTGCCACAGGCCTCAGGCCCTTCCCCTCTCCTTTGGTGCTTCCTCCCACTGTCTCAGATGTCACTCCTGCAGCTGGCTTCTGTCCCCTGCATTACTAATGTCCCCTTTCTTCTGAATCCTTACAAATGGCATAGTAGTAGGCCTTAGAACATTGCTCTGTAAAGATTTCCTTCAACACGCTGCCCCTTTCCAGCCGTCACTCCCAGTTGTGCCTCCATAGCACAGAGTGACCCCGGGAGAGCAGATCCCCCCATACCACCTGCTTTCTCCCCCTTGCTTTCCAACTCATACCGTCTGTTCCTACCCCCATGACTGGGGTGACCATTTGTCACGTCTGAGTCCCCCGGTAGTTAGCCAGAATGAGATACCAGACGCCTGCCTCATTTATCTCAACATCTGTTGCTGTAGCTGGTTGTAAAATTCTTATCCCAAATTTAATAGATGTAAGAACCCTCGCCCTGCAGCGGCTTTGATGGGGATGGATCAGAGTTGTTGTGTCCAGCTGCCCATGTTGGGGCTTCTGAGTAGAAAATTATCTTGGCAATGTGAAATTTTGCATCCCAAAAGGGCAGGTTCCATATTAATTCATGAAATGCAGCCCAGATCCTCTTTTTCCCTACCCATTGGATCCTTGCTTTCTCAGGGGACTGCTTGTAACAGAGTGCTTTGGCTCCTGCCTTTTCCCTCTAGGGTTGGCGGCAGGTGTGGCAAGGACTCACTCTTGCTGTTACATGTGTTGGGATTTTCAAACCCCCTTCCTGCCTTGTGCAGTGTGTCTCACAGCACATTGAAATGCCCGGAGCGTAAGACGAAGCCTCCCTCGGACGCGGCCGCGGAGGGCAGTGGTGGCTTTTGTTTCTCCTGGTTGAGCGTGGCCTCTGGATCACCGAAAGCTCACACTGTACTGTTAATGATTTCCTACCTACAGTAACTGCTCTGCTGAGTACGTCAAATACAGTGTGGTTAGTTCCAAGCTATGAAGCGCCTGTCACGCATGTATAACAGGCTTCTCGTTGGGAGAAGAGGGGGCTCGATGGGGGACGGGACTGACCAGCATTTGTTTTCAAAACAGTCAAAATCCAGATGACGCATATGAGACTTAAAAAAAAAAAAAGACTTGGTGCGTTATCATGCTATTTAACATTTATACCTGTTGTTGGTTCAGCCCGGATTGCTGATAGAGAATGCCCTCCAAAGGTGGCCTGGCTGGTTGGTTGTGCCTTGTTACACAAAAGTGTAACTGAGGACCAGCCTTGGCTATAGCCACTCACCCTGCTGCTTTCTTGACAGTTCTCAGTAATGAGAGGGGAACAGAGCAGTGGATTCAGACCCAGTAACAAAGTTGTCTGTATTTGGCTTCAGTGTGTGGACTGCCCTGAAATTTGAGCACAACTGGGTCCGTCATGCCTTGGGATCGAATGGCAGCATGGAGGCTCACTGTGCATCCACCTGCCTCCGCATCTCACGCGGTCCTCTTCCACTCCACTAGAATAGAGTGCCAGACCTTGGGCCATCTTTCTGACCTTTCTGAGTTAGGGAAGAATTTGAAAACTCGCTGGAGGTGGTGATCAGCGAATGACTTCACTCAACTGCATGCAAAAGGCATCCTTAATAAAGTCTTATAAGATTTTCTGCGGATGAACCCAGACACGGCTGTCATAATCCAGTCGGTCCAGGGCTCTTCTCGTTTGTGGCTCTGATGTGGTCCTATTGGTTATGTGTGGGCAGAGCTGCTGCTGGTAGAACACAAGCACGAAGCTTTCGCTGGGTTGTGCCGCTTGAACTTTCATTCCTTGTTTGATGTACAGGAATTCAGCCTGTGTGGTTCAAGGAGCAACAGAATTAATGTCCTCAATGAAAACTCCAGAACCAGGAAGGACTGAACAAGTTTCTAAGATCTCTTTCCCTGTATAATTTGGGTACTTGCTGTTGTATGTTTACCTCAAATTCAAGGGTAACACGATGCTCAATCTGGCAAAAATGTAGTCACTCCAAGTGCGATTGAGTAATGCTTAGTGGCTTTCAAAAAGCAGCCTTTGGCTGGACATGGTGACACATGCCTATAATCCCAGCAACTTGGCAGGCTCAGGCAGGAGGATCGAAAATTAGAGGTTAGCCTCGGCAACTTAGCAAGGCCCTGTTTCAAAATAAAAAGGACTGGGGATATAGTTCAGTGGTAAAGTGCTCCTGAGTTCAGTCCCCAGTACCAAAATAAACAAAGGCAGCCCTTCCCTTCCAGCCACATTCTGAATGACACACATTGAGCCTCACTAATCTGAAATTCCAGAATCCCAAATGCTCCAAATGCTGAAAGTTTGAGTGCTGACCTGATACCACAAGGTAGAAAATTCCATACCATGAAACTTTCATGCACAAAATTTTAAAAAATATTGTATAAAATTATCATTGGGCTATGTGTGTAAGGTGTTTGTGAACATAAAATGAATTTTGTTTAGACTTGGGTCTCATCTCCAAGATATCTCATTGTATAGATGTAAAAATTCCCAAATCCAAAAAATTCCAAAGTCTGAAACACTTCTGGTTCCACATATTTTGGATGAGGGATACTTTCCCTATATTATAGGTAAAGCTTGGGCTGGGTCTATAGTTCAGAGGTAGAACACTTGCATAACGTGCACAATGCCTTGCTTTGATACCTAGCTCTACCAAAAAGTGGGGCCGGGGTGGGAGGGGGGTAAAAGTAAGTCATGACCTGTAATCCCAGCACTTAGGCTGAGACGGGAGAATCACGAGTTCAAAGCCAGCCTCAGCAACAGTGAGACGCTAAGCAACTCAGACCCTGTCTCTCCATAAAACACAAAATAGGGCTAGGGATGTGGCTCAGTGGTCAAGTACCCCTGAGTTCAATCCCCAGTACCAAAAAAAGAAAACACAAAATAGGGCTGGGAATGTGACTCAGTGGTCGAGTGCCCCTGAGTTCAATATCCAGTACCGGGAAAAAAAAGTCATGGGTTTTTGAAGTGGTGGTTTGGTGGTTTTTTTTTTGTGTTTGTTTTTGTTTTGGCTAGCCACAGGAGAGGGGATTGGTAAAGGAAGGCCAGTGAGACTTATTTATGATGACTTTAACGTGGGCTGCCACATAGGAACGGGTGCAGAGGATGTTGTATTGAAATGATTGAATTTTTTTGCAGGATTGGATTCAACCTAACATGTAGTACCACGGAAAAGCAAAGTGTTGCTGCTGGGCACAACATAACGAGGCACTTACACTTCTACTTTTGAAGCTTCTGTTGCAAGCCACAGTGAATTATTTTAGCATGCTCTTAGCAGGTTAATTGACCTGTCACCTCCCCAGTTTCCTCATTGGCAAGGCGGTGTGATGATAGGACTTAGAGTTGTGCTGTACAGTGAATTAGTGAAGTATGGTGCTTGGCAGCTGGTAGATGCCCCAGCTGCCTTTCTGAGCTTTGAGGGCCTCAGCTTGTCAAGGACTTTGAACCAAGTAGCCAAAATTATTTGAGTTTTCTTTTCTTTTTTTTTTTTGAAGGGTATGAGGGGTGTATGTGTGTGAGATTTTGATCCTAAAAACTATAGCCTTTTGTTGATGAAAAATGTCAAAACAGTTAAAAGGTAGTAGATAGAAAGTGATTTTAACAGATGATAGTTTAGAGGTTTCATGAATCAAAAGATCAGACAGGTCAATTAGGAAATCGCTCAAATAAGAAATGTTTGTTAACTCATACTTAGGAGATTAATACTGGCTTTAAAAACTTGTGTATCTCAAAAACCAGCTGGAGAAGCGTCTTTTCCCTGAAGATTTCAGTTATCCCCAGCGTGTGGCCTCTCCTCCTCTCAGCCTGGCATGTGGTGCCGAGGAAGCCTTTCTCAGGTGAGCCAGTGTGTGAAAGCTACACTGAGTAATGGCTGTGCCCGGGGGACCTTTTCTGGTTTGTTTGGGAGAGCTTGTGTTTTGGCCCTAGTGGGATTTTTATGTTTTTTAATACTTAAATAAATGTTGCTGTCTAACATTTGAAATTTTTTGAGAAAAGAGATAGTTTGCCTCTAAAACATTTGTGCCAGCTCTTTCCACTGTTGCCTGTTTGTGCAGATCCAGAATTAACTGGGTTTCTCTGTAGCTCCTTTGAATCTTGCCCTGGGAGGTGAGCCGCAGGACTTGTTCAGTTACTGTGCTGGACTGAGTCCTGGGACAGGACTTGAACTCAAATCCTTTGACTTTGGTTCCTAGGCTCTTTGGATTCTCCAGTGTTTTGGTGGCAGGGCTGGGAGGAGGATACATAAGTATTTGAATAAGGAGCAAAACTCTTAAATTGTCAGTTAATTTTTCTTACTATACTAATACAATGCAGCAAATGCCCCTCTGCCTCCCAATGCCACCCCTACCCCACCATAGGCACCACACTGCCCCCTGTGGCTCTGGGGCAGGAGAAGCCCACATGTGCACATGCGCGGTGCTAGTCTTTGTTCTGAGCGCTGGGGAGGGGGGAGGCTGCTCTTGTGGAACCCCCAGACTCCTTAGGCTCGAGCACTCCCACCCCTGCTGAGGATGTGAGAACCAAAAAGTGGGTTTTGTGTGTTCTTAACTTAGCTGGCGTTTGTCACCCAAGGCAATTAAAGCGATAGTTTCCTAAGTAAAAAATCAGTTTTTAAAAATTTTCCCTCTCCTCCTGCCCTCTTTTTCTTTCCTCTAGGTTTTCTGTGGCCTTTAAATCTTCAACATGGGGGGTTCACAGTTTTTGGAATTTCCTGCTTCTGTGTTAGCTTGCAGGCGAGGCCTGGCCGCCTCACTTGTCTGCTGTCTCTGCTGTGAGGGTGCCCAGCCTGAGGAAGCCCTGGACCAGTGTGTGGTGAAGGAATGGATGAAGGGAATGAATAGGAAGATGTGAGTGAGGCGGGAAGGGTCAAGGGTGTCCCAGGTTCACCCAGCATCCTGGGATCTAGTGCTTCGACCTCATGCTGTAGCTTAGCAGCCATCTCTTCTCTGGGGACTGTGACTCCATGCTGTAGTTTGTTGAGAGTCTGTGCCTCTTCCAAGGCCCAAGGCCATGTTGCCTTTGTGCCGCCCGCCTGGTCTGGTTAGCTCTTCAGTCTGACTGTTTACAATCAGATTGAAGACATGGAGGCCATCTGACCTTGCAAAGAGGTAAAAATGACTTTCTGCCTTTCTAGAAGCCGTAATAGTGCAGATGGTGACCTTCCAAGTTGTGATCTCAGGCGTTCGACAAACACTAACCTTTGGCATACTTGGCCACAGCCAACCTCTTTCTAGTAAATTCCCCACTGGTTTTTGGCTTTTCTTGTGGAATTAACACATTTACAAAGTTCTCTTCATTGGTATTCCTGGTGTGTGGACTGGAATATTCACCCATTGATTTGTGGGATGGTTTTGTTTGTCTTTGGGTCACATGTTTAAGGAGAAGGAAAGCCAGTGCCAGATGGGGTATGGAAAGAACAAAAGTGTGTCTCCCGCGGGGAGATCCAGGTCATTTGGACAGTCACTGCAGCAGTCCTTGAAGAAGGCAGGGCTTCTCTTCAGCTCATTGATGTCAGTGCCCCTAGTGTGGTTGACCAGGAAACTGAATGCTTGCTCCCCCCCGTGGCTGAATATGGTACTGTTACTGTAAAGCTAGTGAATTCCTGCTTCTAAGGAATCAAAGGAAGATTAAAAATGTCAACTCAGTTTGAAACTTTTTGTTTCTTAGAGATAAAGCAGGAAAATAAGATAACAGTTCTCATGCTGAGGGCATTCATGTGTTATTGTGGATGTTAATAACTATTCTGGCTCTCTATGGGAAGTGATTTCATACATTTAATTGGCTGGCAAAGAAAGTGCTTCAGGGAGGATTGTTTGTTCTGCCTGAGCAGGGAAAGTGGAATTTCAAGTAAGAATCCCCCATATGTCCTGCCACTGGGTTGAGGTAATTTCTGAATTTAGCTCTTTTAATTACAAATCATCTGCTTGCTTAGAGACTGGTGCAAACACTTGTTCATTTACTAAGTGCTTTGACAAATACTGATTTATTTACTAAGTGTCCTGGCAAACACTTGTTCATTTGCTAGGTACACTGGTTCCTCAACATTGGAAATGGGCTTGGGGCAAGGCACAGATGACACAAAGAGGTTGCAGTGGGGTTCTCTATCTTTAAGGTACTTTTGTTTGATGTGCAATAACAGGAGGATAACAAATAGGAATTTGGAAACTACTGACCATGATTGCAGTGGACGTTCACAAAAGGAAGACCTTCAGTACAGCTGAGTAGTAAGGGAAAGGGTGATCAAGGAAGAGAGATTTAAGTAAAACTTTTTAGGTTTCAGGTAATTGGGGGATGGGGGCGCAGAATATTCCAGAAGGACCCAGAAAAGCCAAGGAAGTCAGGCATTTGGATTTGGGACCAAGAGGAAAGGATATTCCAGACCCAGTACTGCTCTGTAACTTTCCTTTGGGTATGTTTTGTTGACTCCTTCAAAGTGTACAAACCAAAACTGGACATGTTCTTCTGCAAGTGGCCCAATCAATGTTGTAGGCATCAACTGACAAGTTTCGCCACTAAAATGGAATAATACTCCAGTTTGCCTAATTCAGAGAAAAATCAAATGTATATTTTATAAAATATTTAAAAAATGTCTCATATATTTTATTTTGAGCTTTTACCTCATACTTACGTTGAACTAAAGGGCAACAAGGTAATCTGGCAAGAACGTCATTAAGTGTGATTGAGCAACAGTTGGCTTTCAGGCAGCAGCAAGCAGCCCCTGGAGTGCCATGAAAGTCCTGCTTGAGGGTTTGCGAGTTCCCTTCAAGGCTGGGAGCTGTACTCTGATATCCTGTGAAGGAAATGCGTCTGATGTGACTTATGGGCCATGCGACTTCTGTGGCTTTGCTCCTTATTGTAGGAAATTAGCTAACCACCACCAGGTGATAGGCCCAGTGCATCTGAGACACCTCAGGATGGAGCTTGATTCTCACAGGCCTGACTTGATGGAGGGCAAGGGCCCCAGCTCTGTGAGGAGGAAGGGGTCTGGTGGGCAGTGGTTTGGTAGCTGGGAAAGGCCTTAAAGGCCAGGGAGAGAAGCTTCCATTTGAGAAAGGAAAAGGGAAGAGAAGACTCAGCCCTAAGTCTCTATTCCCTGTTCCTCAGAGGCGGCCACTTCTATCTCTGGTTCTTTCAGCTTTTATCTACAAATTTCCAAGACATGATTTTGTTGCTGCCACTTGGCTTCCTGGACTTGATTTCCGCTTTTGAAAGTTAAGGATTAGTTCTCGCATCCACACGTGCCGGGTCCTCCAGCAGTGTGGGTTAAGTCAGTTTTCTGTATTCGCCTGTGACAGCTTTGTGAACGCTCTTGGCACAGAAATAGTAGGACAGACGCCACAAGTACTTTTCCTGCCCAGCTCCGCCTCTTCCTGTCCCCAGTCATCCCAGTTGTCTCGTGACCTCTTAGTACCTGCACACCTTCAGATGTTTCCTTGGCCTGTGTTTGTGAAGAGTTTCCCAGAGCTGCTGTGGTGGTCTGGACAGTGCCCCTGGCTTGTACCCATCCTGGGCTTTCCTGCCCCTTTGCTGAGCACTCCCACGACCTCTTGCTGACACTGGAGTGTGTTTGATGCTCTGAGGATCAGAAGAGGGACGATTCTGTCTCTGCCCATCAAAGAGGGTCTTGGCTGACACCCTGATGACAAAAGACAGGTTAACAAGAGGAAGCATGACAAATGCATTTAGTCATGGTTTTCTGTGACGTGAGAGCCTTCGGAGTGAAGACCCAAAAGCCCAGGGTGAGCTGTCCACGTTTGTGCTCAGGTTCAGCAGCACAGGGATGGCCAGGTAGAACATGCCTGGACTCAGAGGGCCTGAGCTCATGGAAACAGAGTGGGGGGAACTCAGCAAGGCCTGTCTGTCCAGATCTTTCGTGGCTCCTCAGTGGCAGCATCCCCTCTTCGAGTGTGGGGCAGGGCCCGCCTGGGATGAGGGTCTTAGTTTCTTTGTGGCCGGTTGTAGCACAGAAAGGCAGGGGAGGTGGTTAGAATATTTTTAGGTTTTATGGTTGGCTTTGGGGAGAGGTGCTCTGGTTTCTGTTTGCCTCAGGGAGGAGGAAGACTCATTTCTGTGGTCTGGCTGGTGGGAGAATGAGGGGTTGAGGGACACTTTGCCTCTGGGGCCCTCACTTAGGGGTATGATTCTCTGAGCCCAATAGCTCCTTCTTGGTTGCTGTTGGTAGTTGAGTGGTGCTTGTTTACTCCATTCTAATCTATTTTTATCTCATTAAGTAAATAGGATCCACAAAATTGATGTCATAACCACAGGCTGAGTAACTTGCATTTTGACAAACACTGGCCTGGGCGGCCACGCAGAGAGATGCTGTGCAGCATTGCTGGCACTGTTTCCTTCTCTCCACCTCCATCAGGTTGTGCACAGGCATACACCTGATGCTCTGTTACTTATTTAATCTTAAAACAAGGCATTTTACTTATTTTGGTAAATTAGTCAATAATGAGAAAAAGCACTATCCTCCTTGACCAGGGGATAGTGTCTTGGCTCCATCTACTGAAATAGTACTATGGACTTGGTGGCTTCCACAAAAAAGCATTTCTCCTAGAGGCTGGGAAATTCAAGATCAAGGTGCTGGGAGACTGGTGTTTGGTGGGACTGGTGTTTGGTGATCATCTTCTCTCAAGAGCAAAAGCAGACTCTGTCATGCCCTTTCATAAGGGCACTGATCCCATTCACAAGGGCTCCACCTCATGACCCACTCACCTTCACCTCCCAAAGGCTTAACCTAATACCATCACCTTGTGGGCTAGGATTTCAACATAGGAATTTGGGGTATTGTGGGGAGCAGGCCGTGCCCTCTGAGTTATTCTAGGACACACAGAACAGCAGTTCTCAGGCTGTGCTTAAACCTTAATTGCTTCATTTTTGCCATAAGCTGCTCCATTTTGAGTTCAAGTGCTGAGGTGGAATGACTCCATACACGGTGTGCACAGTTAAACAACCACCATCTGCTTGGCACAACCATAAGGCATAAACCAATAAATTAATCTTGGCCTAGAATAAGAATGACCAAGGCTGAGGCCGCAGCTCAGTGGTAGAGTGCTTGCCTAGCACATGTGAGGCATGTGGGTTTGATCCTCAGCACCACATAAAAATAAAGGTATTGTGTCTATCTGCAACTAAAATAATTAAAAAAAATGACCACCCATGAACTTATGAAATTAATCAGCATATGGATACATGGGTGTATAAGACTCTTGGGGAAAAAACCAGGCCCATGAGCTTAGTGAGCACACCAGACCACCAAATGATGCACCCCCCTCACTTGAGACCCATAAAAGGAGGGGCACTCTGAGACTGGACTTGGCAGTACCTTGACTCCATCACCTGGTTACTTGTCATGAGCCTTGCTCAGGAAAATCGTCACAGTGGCAAACCACTGAATCTGTCCTTGGACATTAGCAGAGTGTGGTTTCTCCTGCCTGTGAGGGCGACACAAGTCCCATTCCAAGCTGATATCCCAGGCTAACACTGTGAAACTGCCACTGTCAGGACCTTGGCCTAGAATAAGTTCTGCACTTTGACAGCTCTGTTCCCTGATCTGGTACTTTGGCTGGTATCTGACCACCTACAGTGACTCCGCATTCCTATCTCTGCCCAGCTTAGCCTCTGAACCCCTGTGGTTGCCATAACCCTTTCTTAGCCTTCTTATAACATGCATATTATGTGTAAAATGTATAAAGTATGATATGTGCTTTGAGTGTTGTAGATATTAGAGATTAAGATTGGGGTAAGAGAACTTCTGTTTGCTTGGCCTGTGACTACCAGGTGACCCACAAGTATTCGGTGAACTGCCATTGATGAAAGTGCTGTAGCCTGCGTGTGTGTGATTCAATAAATTGTGACATTGTGGAAAGATACAAATGTGCTTGGTCTGTGTTAATGACATAGCATGCTTATGACAGGTGGACACAAACATTCAGTGCCTGCCAATGAGATGAGGGGTCAGGAGGCTGACAATAGGATGCCCCTTATGCCACTGATTTGCGAGGACCGCACTGGCTCATTTCATAGTCACCAGACTTTATCCCTGAGGCCACTGTCTGCTGCTTCTCTGGGCATTCTGTTCTCAGTCTGCCTTCCTGTGACCTGACAGCCTATAAAGCTAAAGTCCTCATCCTTATTTTTGTTCACTTAATATACTTAGCTATTTAACAATGCAGCTGAAAATGGTATTCTATTTGAAAGTTGAGAGATTCTTTATCATTTAATCTGACTGCTGCGTATATTCTCAGGACTGGGGAAAAAAGAATACTTTGGCCATAATAGAATTCCTTATCACCTGCCCCATACTGCACTGGAGACCCTCAAATACATTTGTGTTGGCCCCCTCTGTTATATATTTTGGGGGATATATTTTACTGAAACTTGTTTTGATGACATGGAGAGAAAATAGTGGTGATATACTCAGGATAACTCATTCTATCAGTTTTGTAATCAGAAAAATACATTAAATGTATGTTGAGAACAACCAAATACTGAAGAAAACGGAGAAAATGAGAAACTCGTGGTGATGGTTAGGGACAGATGAGGGGTCAAGGATGCCTTTTGCCTCCATTACTTGATGATAGTCACTGCTTTGTGGCAGAGCCATGCAGATCTGTTGAGTGGAGACGGCTGTGCCTGAGGAGCCAGCTTCAGAACAGCTGTGCTCACACATCTGTCTCCTTGCTATGCTCCGAAGGGGGACGTTTATGGAACCCTGACAGAGCACCCCCATCCCAAGCAGGAGCAAGGCTGCAGCTGGAGTGTGTGGTGGGGCAGGGGTGGAACGGGCCAGGCTGGCAAATTATGCAGATGGGGTAGGGGCTGTTAAAACCCTGGACTTGGAGTTTTCCATAGAGTGTGATGTGATCCGGTTGATATTTTGCAGCATTGCCAGTGAACTTTGGTTCAGTGCTCTTTGCACTGGCTGAGGGCAAGGGCAGAGGCAGGGTCACAGCTGGGAGGCTGCGTGGGTCATCTTGGTAAGAGGCGGGGACCAGAGCATCGAAGGTGGCTGGAGCGTTGAAGTGCCGCGCCCAGCAGCAGAGACATGGAGCATGCAGTCTTGGAGCCGCCGGGCAGATAAAGTACAGAGGGCAGATGCGTGTGCCAGGGGATTCCATTGCAAAGCCCAGCTCAAGGAATTGCTCAAGTCTTGCCTGGCAAATTTGCTGCTTGATTAAAATCATCATTCCTGAGGCTTTTAAAAGCCCAGTGTTTGCCTCATGATGGGCCATCAGCACGAGGAAATGCACAATATATTCCTATATATTTTTAAAAATGTGGATGAGTATTGCCTGTTACAAAAATCCCAATCAGGTTGGTTCCTTTGTGTGATAATAATGGATTCTTCCGTCCATTTTTGAGTGAAGGCTTCCTCACCATCTCTAGCAGCATGTTCTCAGAGTTTTTTTGAGGAGCAATGCCTTCGTGTCGTCATCCTCCTTGTCACACAGTTCTGCTGAATTAAACCTGTGCTGGTCTCAGCCACTCTCAGGTCTCCACTGGAGGAAAAAACAGGTGCAGTGCCCTTTGCTCTGGCTTGCTGCTTATTTTTCTGAGGTTATGGGAGGCCTCAGAGGAGAACCTATGCCCAGGTTCTCATTCTGTGCTCTGATATTGTAGGGACGATGGGGAAGGGTGTACCTCCTGCAGGTCCACACCCCTGTGATTGAGGCCTGGCTCCCAGTTGCATGTGGCTCTTAGGCCTGTTGATTCACTTCCCTGAGACAGTTTCCTCCAGCATGGGAGGATGGTGGTCTCACTTTCCTCACAGGTTGGTGAGAAGCGCCTCGGCGGGCACACTGTAGCACAGGATAAGTAGCCACAGGTTTGGTTCATGTTAATTAGCAAGGGCTGGGGGTTCCTTAGCAAGACTGGAGGGGTGTCTCCTTCCCCTGCTGATGGGGCTATCACCTTACAGGGGATGTGGAAGAATATTTTAAAGTGTCATTTATTGTTTCTCAACGGTGAGGCTTTGGGAGAAACAAAGCTAATTATTCTGAATAGAGAACACAGGAACTCTTGTTTAGCACTGTCATGGAGAGGCTGGTGTGACTTGATGGGATGGGGTTTTTAAAAAGGCATCTAGAGGCTGGGTTTGTGGCTCAATGGCAGAGCACTTGCCTCGCACATGTGACGCACTGGGTTCCATCCTTAGCACCACATAAAAATAAACAAAAAATAGATATTAAAAAAAATCTAGATGCAATAAAAGCAACTTCTGCCAACACATAGGGATAGGATAGAAACAAGATAAATTATTGACCCCTTCTTTGAAATCAATTTTTTTTTTTAATGGCTAAGTTAACTCTGGGCTATTCGTTTCTTCTGATTCTGAAAGCAGGACTTGATTGTGGTACAAATAATTCTGTGAAGTTCTATTTACCCCTTTAGGTTAGTGTTATGAATAATAAATGTGATGAGTGATATTCATATGTGCACAGGATATGAGTGCATACACATTTAAATAAGTAAACAATGTATATGTATACATATAAATCTAATCTATCTAAATCTCTGTATACTTAACCTATCTAAATCAATGATTTAGACTGAATGTAGCTAACATGAATATTTGAATAATTTCCCTGGCCTGTTCCCAGTTTTCACATTTCAAATGAAACGTGAAGTGATCTTGGAGTCCGTGTCCGTGGGCGGCAAACCCGGCTCAGCTCTTGGATTCCAAGCCGCTGTCTGATGAAGCTCACGGGGCTCTGAGAGCAGCGCCACCTGCCTCGTGAACACCCAGGAGGAGGTTATTGTCACGGCATATTTCAGATGCATGTTACGAAAGCAGGCGCCGGTGCGTTTTGTCTTTTTCTTTCCCCTGTGAAATGTCTAATTGAATTTGAATGTCCTAATTATGAATTCTGATTTAATGCAGTGTAATTTTCTTCAGTTTTAGAAGGAGTATCTTGTGTCTTCCTCTTGGGGTGTTTAGGGATCTGGGGTTTACACAGGTTCCTGTGACATTTTGGGGCCTGGCACATGGGCTCATACATTCCAAACCTGAACAGCTTGAAAGTTAAGTTGTATTGAAAGAAGTTTTCAGAATCTTACCTTGTGCTGTGTTTTGTAGAAACCACCTTTAATGTAGTCCTCATTATCAACTTAATGTTTGTGTGTTCAGGGAAAGATCTTTTTCCACTTTTCATTTTAATGTTGACATTTAAGGAACACTTAGGCCCAGATCTTAGACTCCAGAAATGAGAATTTAATTTCCCATTCCATGTGGTAATGAAAGGAGCCTGAAGATTGCAGTCACAGACCTCACTTTTCACTGTCTTTTTCTGATTTTTTTAAAACTCAATTTAAGAAGAGTGTTTATCTCAGATGTTTGTTGATTACCAAGTCATGTGTCTCTGGATGCTGGCAGTGTCTTTATGGGAGACTTAAGCCTGTGATCGGGCTGGTATTGAAACCTTTCTGTTGGAGACAAGGCAGCAGGCAGAAGGAGACATGGGCCTGGTTGGAGGTCTCTTGGCTCCAAGTCGTGACTTAGAGGGGACCATAGGTGTCAATATTCTCTGAGTCCCAGGCACTGCCCTGACTGCTTTTGAAGCATCAGTTACCCTCCTGGACACATACAAGGGACAGTTATAAATTAAATCACTGATCAGGTAACTGGAATTAATGGGCCCATTAACACGGCTCTCAATCTTGCATGATGTCATTTGACTTAGACCTATTTGAGCTGCTCTGCTTGTTCTTCCAAAAGTCTTGAAATAGATCAGCCATAGTGTCTATGGTATTACCAGAAATTTCTGTAATTCACTAAGTATACTCGCAAAGGGGGCTCTTTGTTTTGCTTGTTCTTCCTTATCTGTAGTAATGGCCACAGGCTCCAGACAGGCTTTTCAGATCTTCAAGCCTTGGTGTGCGTCAGTAGCCATGTGGTCTGTTTGAAGACCGCAAAGTGTGTTAACCAGATAGGGTGAGCTTGCAGCAGGAGGTTCACGCCCTAGGAACTCCATGACCTGCGCCCCCCTCTGCCCTGCCCTATTCTGTTTAGAGACTTCGACAAAGGATGGGATGGAGAGTGGACTATGGCAACAGGAAGTAGAATTAGCTATTTCTGCTAATGGTCCCTGTAAAGACGTGGCAGTGTTAAAGGTGGACCAAAGGGATTGTGCATCTGTCCAAGGAAGGAGAAGAGAGGTACCAAGGGCCTAGTCTCACTAGGCCACAAAGCATTAGGTTGTCTCACATCTAAGAAAGAAGGACTTGGTTAATACTATACAGAAATACGCATTTTCCTTGTGGTCTGACGATAGCTACCCAAAATGTTACTTGAGATATTATTAAGCCATTGCTTTCCATTTGAATAGAAATAGCAGGCACCTCGGTTAGGATTTTATTGTTGTAATGATATTTCAGATCTCTCTTGTTTCTGTCTCTTGGACCAAATAGGAAACATTCTACGGTAAATATTGTTTCATAACTATGGTATATGGAGAGCAGCGCCTTTTTTTTTTTTTTTAAATTTTTCCTTTGAGCTTTCAGGGAGTCTTACTAATCTCCTTGAAGCATCCTGGGCTTCTGAGAGGAGGTTGCTCAAGCCCTAGCGGGAAGCCACCTATAAAGGGAGGGGGATGGGTAAAGGTCTCAGTCCCAGGGTCACAGGATGGACCAGGAAAGAGTAGATTTGGGGTTGAGAAGACACTAAGTAAATAATCAGGCCATGTGTTCTCCTAAATAGTTGCATCTGGAATCAAATTGTACCATGTTCTAACATAACTTATATTTTACTATGGATGGTATATCATGGGCATTGACATATCAATAAATATAGTTGCACATCATTTTTCTTGACAGATCAAATTCTAGAGCTGGACTGCCTGTCTTCAGATGCCAACTGAGCTACTCATTTAATGACTTGGGCAACATTTTCCTCTTTTAAAAAATCCACTGAGTTGTGAGGATGAAATGATAAAATATCAATGTCTTGGCATTTCATCTAGCTGACAGTACCCGGTAATTAGGATAGAAATGTTAATTACTGGACCTGATTTTTACCAATCCTATTACATGGATGTCATGGGAATTCTTTTCTCCCTTGATAGATACTGTTACGGATATATCTTTGCTCACTTGCCTGAGATCTGTCAGATAGGTTTTAGAAGTGGTCTGTGTGCGTCAGAATCTCCACTACTCAAGGCCATCTATTTCCCCACAGTGCCTGTTAGAAATGCTGTATCAATATTTAGTCGTTCTCCCAAAAGAGTACTTGACCTTAACATTGCCATCAGTTCTGAGTGATGTTGTTTTTCTTATTCTTTGACAATCAAATGGTTTGAAAAATATATATACTATTGTTTTTTATTTGCATTCATTAGTGAACTTGAGTATTTTTCATCGACTTCCCTGGAAACAGTTCTGCTTAGTGTGGGCTGCTTACTGGCTTGTTCACCAAGGTCAACCTTCACACTCTCTGGGCATTGTTTTTCTCCCTGGAGGTTGCAGGTAGGAGTAATATGTCTACCTCATAGGACTCCTGTGAGGATAGAGATGATGGGAAAGTGTGCAGTCAGTGCTGGGCTTTTGGTGGATGCTCAGTTTACTTTAGTATCTTTAGCTCTTTGGTGTGATCATCCTCAGGAAAGGGAACGGGGGAGGCCCAGGAGCAGAGGAGGAGACACTGGAGTGAGGTGTTGAGAGATGGAGCAATGAGAAGTGCCCAAGTCCAGCGTGGCTCTTTGGGTGTGGGTACAGGGTGGATGGAAATGCTTGGTCATTTCTGGACCAGGGGTGCTGTGTGGACATGGACCTTGACATTGTTTAAGGTGATGCAAGCTTTGGGTTAGAGAGGAAGATAGTGACCCAGATTCCCTATCCCCTGAGAAGAAAGGATGGGTGCTGGGGTGCTGAGTGCCCTGTAGGTAATAAGGCAAGGAGAACTCCTTCTGACATGGAATGATGGAAAGTTCCAGCATAGGATTCAACTCTGGCACTGGGAAGTGCCTCCCTGGGCCTGTCCTCTGTGTCCTCTAGCCGTTGAAAAAGAATGAAGACTTTGGGGCAGGGAGGGCTAAGTGTGGGTTTTATGGGCAGGTGACCTGTGTAGGTCACTGGTGTCATGCTCTGAGGGGCCCAGTGTTTGGTCTTAAGCTGTGCTCTCAACATCTTGGGTTCTTAATTGTTGAACATATGCTGACATATTCATTTTGCCCTGGGCCCACAGATTCTGTATTAGTCCTGAGATTGTTCTGAGCAGATGTGGGCAAGAGAACTGCCAGGGGCTGTGATGGGAGGCAGGGCCCAGGAGGATGCAAGGCCCAGGAGTTGGGCTAAGGACTGAGTACAGCCCTTGCAGATGTGGGCTCAGGATCGTGCAAGAGCCTAAGGACTGGGAGAGTTCTCTGGGTTAAAAATAGAATTACTTCAAAACAAGCGGAAGATTGCAAGAGGGCATTTGTGCTGGTTTTGGTTCTGCACAGGGTTTCTCCATGGTGAGGTCTTGCTGATGGTTTGGGTTGGACCATTCTCTATTGCAGGGGCCCACGCCTGGTGGCATGTTCACCATGTCGCTGGGTTTGGCCACTGGATGCCAGTAGCACATCATCCCAATTGTGAGACTTAAAAAATGTCTCTAGATAGTGCCATGTTTTCCTTTAAGGGTGGTGTTGAGATGCATTGTTCTAGAAAGATAGGAGCTGTGTCTTGCTTTTGCCTCTTGAAGCCACTTGAGCTTGGGGAAGATTCTTGAATCTCTAAGCCTCAGCATTCCTGTCTGAGAGTTGATAGTTATTAATACCATTGCTCTTAAATGTGCTCAATTTTGCATAAATGTCAAGGAGTGTTAAAATTCTTAATTTTTGCTAATTTGAAGCATTAAAGTGCATGTGATTCTAATTTGACTATTCTGATGAGGAGGCTAGATCAATTTTTTATGTGTTTCCTCATTGTGTATTTTAGGGTTGATTCTTACCTTTTGTCCAGTTGTCTCATTCTGTTCCCTTTTGGGGGTTAGAAGAAATGCTCTTTTGATGGCTGTGGCCTCTCTTTGTTGAGCTTTTTCTTCTCTGCCAGCAAATTTTATTCATTTTCCCAGGACTTTCTCAATGTCCTCTGCAACCTGTGGGACCTCACTGTGCTCCAGCTGTGCCCTGCAGAAGGGCTGGGCCTGGAATGAGGTTTGCTGATCAAGCTGTGTGCCCAGGGAAGGATAGGACTCAGGAGTTCCCCCTGCCTTTCCCCCTATAGTCACCCATCTAGAGAATGTTTTGGTTGTGTTATCTTTTATACTGTTGTGCCTAACTCTCACTATAATCCTGTTTTCTGAGTAAGGCAGGGCTGCCGTAACAAGACTACACACTGGTGTCTTATACAACATAGATACATCCCTACAGATCTGGAGGCCAGAGATCAGAGACCAGGGTACTGCATGGGTCATTTCTCCAGGGCCTCTGTCCTTGGCTGGCAGATGGCTGCCTTCTCCCTTGTCCTCAGGTGATCTTTACTTTGTGCCTACCTGTGGCCCTTGTGTCCCTCTCTGGGTCCACATTTCCACTGTTAAGGATTCTGGTTGGGTTGGATTAGGGCCACCATATGGCCTCATTTTAACCTAATCCCTCTCTTTAAAGGCCCTGTCTCCAAATGTAGTCAGATCCTGAGGGACTGAGTGTTACGGCTGCAACAAATACATGTTGAGTGGACACAATTCAGCCAGTAACTTCAACTTAGCTTTAAGCTATTTGTGAGAATGAATCAATGTAGAGATGATTGACTCTTTTAGTATGAACCCATGTTTTTGATGTCTCCAGTTTCCATTATTTGATTGCCCTAAGAAGTTGGTGAGACTTGAAACAGGACTTGGCTGAATGACTGGGCTCACACCTAGGAGGAGTGGATTGTATTTGTCTGGATGGAAACATCACAGATCTTTTTTTTTTTTTTTTTGAGAAGCTCACAGCCAGCCATATGTTTTCATAAGCTGAAAGTGGCAGAGAGGAAACGTTTGCACAGGGGAAAGATGAAATGTTACGAGAGTTCCTTTAAGGCAGTATGTGCCTCCAAGTATTTTCCCAAGGTGGGGGGATGTGGACAACTAATGATATCTTAGCCAGAATTTTCTGGGTCTCATTCATCGCATTTCTGAAGAGGTAACTGCAGCCCTTTGAGTCCACATCTTGGTGTCCACGTGGAAGTTTCCTTAGGCTCCTGTGCTATGGCATGATCCCACAGCAGAGGACTTTTCCAGACAGGAGCAACCCTGTTGTGCACTGTCCTGGGAACTGAGTTAAAATTCCTCTCCTTTGACCTTGCCACCCAACAGTGCAAAGTTATGTGATTACAGCTAAGGCTTTTGCATCCTCTTCAGAGCTAATTGATGCCTTTGAGTGTTTCAGGGTCTCCTCACCATTAGCAAGTAGTGTGTCCCTCCTCAATGAGACATCTTTTAAGAAACTTTAAGAAACTACGGCTACTAGGTGAGAATTTTCCTGATGGAGGAGAACGGTTCATCTTCCCTTGCAGCCTTTTCAAACCCTGAATCCATCCATGTGTAATAGTTTTGTAGTACTCGAGATTCTTTTTTGGGGGGAGCACAGGGGATAGAACCCAGGGCCTCAGGTGTGCTGGGCAAGTGCTGTACCAATCAGCCACACCTCCAGCTGTACCTCAAGAATTTTTAACATAGGTGACCTAGTTTACTTTTTTCTTTTTCCCTCTTTTGGCAGTTTCGTGTACAAACTTCAGGGTTTTAAACATTATTTAGGAGCAAGTCTAAAAGGGCCTGGTTAGTATTCTTAAATGGAGATGTCACTTTGAGAAATGAATAAGGACAAGGAGTGCATTTAGAAGAGCGTGAGCACCGGGGAAGTTGTGGATTTCTTTTCTCCTGAATGGGGTGAAGGATGAGTGTGTGCTTCTCCAGGTGTGCAGTGGGGACTGGAGCGTTACTTATGGTGGGTTGATAGGGAGTTCGAGGTGGTTAGTGTAGGTGAGAGGCTCTTTTCTGGTATTGAATGCTGAGAATTGTTTGGGCTGTTTTTGGAGGGGAGATGTATTTGCTTCTAGGTTTTGATGTTTCATTATTTGCCTGTTAAAAGAACTTGGTAAAGATTTCAATAGAATTAGCCCAATAGCAAAGCCTTTCAAATCTTGCCAAGGCAGATTTGAACCTTTAAATTCTAAAATCCGCTCATCCATTTGCCCTGCTGGCCTGGGCCATCAACCCTCCCACTTTTAATACATTGTTACTTGTATGATTTGCAGCTTTTGTTCCTAGTGCTTAAAAGGAGAAAATTAAAAGCACCAGTGATTTGGGATGACAAGAGCATATTAGGTCTTAGATAGCTGGATGACATCGAAGTTACTTTGCAAGGCACAGGGCAAGGATTAGGACAATTCTATTCAAGAGGGGTGCTGAGTGCTCCTTCAGGTAACCCTGCCCTTCTGAGCTGCAACCTGTGGTGTGGTCTTGGTAGACACATCTGCTCCAGTGGCTGTGGTTGGCCAGCAGCCTGGCTAGGGCATTGTTTTCCATTGGGGTGGGAGGCATGCTCCTGTGGAGTATTGTCCTGAGTGACCTCCCCCCACCTGCCATGATCTTGCCTCACCCCCTACTGCGGTCCCAGGTGAGTTACTGGGAATCCTTGGTACTTCCTCCTGGAGGAGGACTTTGAACTTCGATTCCACTGGGAGTTCAGGCCACATCTCAGCCAGGTAGAGATTGGAATCTAATCTATTTTTAAAAGACCTCTGTAGGGGATTTCATCACTTTCCTGTTACCATCTGGTGACTGACAGCCTTGACTTTTGGGAGTCCCTCCTTTGCTAAACACACATTCCTGAGGTGCGCTCCTAATGTTCTTCTTAAACATTTGCCTGCTGATGGGTCTTTCAGGGCACCCTGGAGGTTGGTGCTGTGCTTGCTGGCCGGCCTCATCCAGCTTCTTTTCTTCCTCTGCCTTAACTTTGCTCTGGATCTTTCTTTCAATGCTGTCGTTTCCCTCATGACTCTTCATCATGCATCACGGTGAGCTTCAGGAGGTCTGGAGGAGTAGTAGTCATTCTGAAATTTAAATTTCTGATGCATCATAGATAATGTTTGTGAAGTAGTGGATGAGGGTTCAGAGGCAAGGTGAAAACACAGAAGTCAATATAGCCTGGTGTCACAGCACGGTCGTGGAAGCTGAGGCTGTGTGCTAAGTAGGCTAGTGAACAGTGTGTGCACACGTGCAGGGTACCTGGAGAAGGCTTGCTGGTGGCTCAAGTAGTGCTGGACACCTGGGGGGCAGGTACCAATTGTCATTTATTTGACTGGATTTAGCAATGATCTGTGGGGTTAGAGAGCAAAAAGGAGGATGGTTCTCAAGGGAAAGGCTAGGTTGATGGTGACCAGGACTGTCCAAGTGTCTTCACTGGTCCAGACCGGAAGGGACTGTGATTATTGCAGCAAGCAGGGGAACAGTATGAATGTATTATCCATAATTATTTGATGAATTGGAATATCAAATAATACTTGCCATATGATAAGCAGACTCAAGATTTGGTAAAAATTGGATGAGATAATGATTCTACCTCCCCATGAAAGCAGTTTAATTTCTTATTATCAAAGGGTAGTTCATGGCATTTGGAAAAAACAAAATAATTCAGACGTGATAGAAAATTATATTTACAGTTAAAATATCTCCTCCCCCTCATGCTAAAGTAACCTGTTGACATCATGGTGAGCTGTTTGACATGGACGAGTTTTTGACCAGAATCACTGCGGAGCAGCAAGGCTCTGGAGCAAGAGGGACGAGGTGAACACCGGGAGCTGCCCTGTTTTGCCTAGACACAGTGCGCCTTTCCTGGCATTGGTGGCTCCCGAAGTCAGTGTTCAGGCCTGGGATGCTGGGGATGGAAACAGATCTGGGAGTTGTCTGAATTTGCAAGTTTGTTTGTGCTTCCCAACATTCCATCCCTTTTCCCTGGGGAGAAGGGAGTGAGCCTTATCTTCCGAGAGTCCAGCACAGCCCAGTTCAAATGTGAAATCTTAAATGTGTGTGTAGATGGCCTGTTATGCTCCATGGTACTTCCTTGTTTATTTTAATAGAACATTTTCTCATATTTTATTAGTGCTTCAGAATCACCTGCGGCCTCTAGACATAAATTGCTGGCCTGTGGCCCCAGGGATGCTGATTCTAGAGGTCTGGGTCAGGGCCTGAAAAATCTGCATTTCCAGCAAGTCACTGGCTGATGCTGGTAGTCAAGAGTCCACGCACTGAGAACCACTGATCTACCCATCTAGGTTTCCAGAAAATTGGTTCTTCAAGACAATGCTGTACACAAGTCCTGGGACATCTTAACATACCCTCCGCCACAGATTCCTGCACTGTCCACTCTTGAAAATCCCAGGATAGGTATCAGCCTTCTGTGACTGCCGACAGCCATCTGTGTAACTGCCAGCGCTTCTCTTGCATCTTTGGGGCTTGGGGGGGAGGGGAGTCAGGTGAACAGGCCCCATTGTGGGAGGGACCTGGCCGCAGTGTCTGACACCTGGTCCCAAGTTCAGTCACCCAGACATATCTGTAGAGTGGCTACTGCATAAGACTTGTCCTAGGGTGAAGCATTCCTTCATGTCTATCCACAACCTCTCATTTGATGTTTTTTTTTTTTTTAATTACCCTTTTAAGTGCAATAGGCTCTTTGTAGGTGAATCTAACAAACAACAGAAACTTTGTAAAAAGGTACAGATGTGCCTCAGAGCTGCGGTTAGAGAGCTTTATGTTGGAGGTGGGAAGGGGCTGACATTTGTATGGCCCAGGGAATGTGTTTGAAGATTGAAAAGAAAAGCAAATCCGGGAACTTCGTGAAACATGGATAGTTTCAACCAAGTATATACAAATCAAATGTTAATTTTAAGTTACAGAAGAAAACAGAGGCTGATAGATACAAGTGAATAAAATATTTTATAAAACCCTGAAACTGTCTTAAAAAAGGGTGCTTTAACACTTTTTTGGTACCAGAAATTGAACCCAAGGGCACTTAACCATAGAGTCACATCTCCAGCCCTTTTTATTTTTTATTTTGAGACAGGACCTCACTGAGTTGCTTAGAGCTTTGCTAAGTTGCTGAGACTGGCTTTGAACTTGCAGTCCTCCTGCCTCAGCCTCAAAGCTGCTGGGATTATAGGTGTGTGCTGCTGTGCCCGGCAAGACTATTTTAACATTCTTTTTCTTTTTCCTCTCAGTTTGTCATTTTAGTTTTGGTATTTCTTAGTTCTACATCTCTTTTGAGGCATACACATGCACATAGTAATAGTGATTATCTTGTGGTTTGGGGGGGAAAAAAAGCTGGATAACTTGACTTTGACAGTTAAAAAAAAAATCTCCAAGTTAGGACTCGGCTGAGATTTAGTCTTGGGTATTATATGAGGGAACTGGAAAAAACAATTTGATAAATTTCTATTTTGCTTTTTAAAAACATGCTTCAGACACAAGGCAAGTTCCAGATAAGCTAGGGAAGAGAGCTTTTCAGTCATTTCTTGCAGATGAGTTGATAGGAGTTTGTCTTGATAAAATGACATTGCTACATGATGGGGCTGAGCCGCAGCCCTCCTCCATCAGATCATGGACATTTGCACATTTTAAGGAGAGCAGCTGTAGAAGCAGTGATTCTGCCCACCATGAAACCAGGACATCTAGCATGTTTGCCTCCACCAGTCATAAAGCTGGTGACCATGAATGGTTTGTCTCTGATGTAAGGCACCTAGCTGATGAATTAGTGTGCAGTCAGCTACTGATTTTCAGTTAGAGGTGACAGAAGGAAAGTGAGTCTCTAGCCACGCACGACTGTCATCCAGGGTCCCCTTGAATCTACCGTCCAGGGGGCCGACGCCTGCAGTGCTCCTAGGTCTGTGACACTGGGCCTCATGGCTCCTCCATGTTTTTGATGAGACAGCTCATCCTCTGCGCAGCTCTTTCCAAGGCAGGTTTGACTTCGTGCTCTTCCCAGCTGGCGTGTCTGGTTTCCTGTGTTGTTTCACTTCAGCCTGTGGGACTCAAGCTGGGCTGCAGCCACTCCTTGAGCCAGCTTTCTTTCTTTCTTTCTTTCTTTTTTTTTAATTTTTTTTTAGTTGTAGATGGACACAATATCTTTATTTATTTTTATGTGGTGCTGAGGATCAAACCCAGTGCCTCATGCATGCAAGGCAAGCACTCTACCACTGAGCCACAATCCCAGCCCCGAGCCAGCTTTCTTATGTAGCCCTTCCCTTTGGGTTTTTATATCTTAAAACTATCCTGAAAACCACTCACCATAGCAGAACTGTTGGTGTTCTTCCTAAGAGGAATTTTAAACATCTCCTGCAGAGTGGGTTAGGCACTGTAAATCGTTTTTGGAATAAGATGTGGAATAAGAATAGCAATAAATAGATATCCCCAAATGCTGTTGACAGATGCTCATATTTCTTTTGGTTGTTGCATTCGTGATCATTTAAAGCTGGTTGCAAGTAGGAAGCATTCTGATTTGTGAATAATCTTTTTTCACTGTTAAGTAAATGGGAGTGTAATTATTATTCTTGTGCTTTGTCTTAGACATATCACATGCATGCATATTTCTTAGTTTCTCTGAGTTTTTGGCTTCTCCTGTGCAGGTCTTCAAATCGCAACATCTCCAAGTTGGGAAGGGACATGGGCCCATCTGGTTCATTTCCCCCCCCTGTTGATATTTCTGGCAGGCTGCCGCCTGTCTCTCTGACCATGAGAACTGGCCAGTTACC
>PVHX01008918.1:39524-80058 GCA_004024805.1 Geosciurus inauris
TTCATGTGACTTTTTTTTTTTTTTTTTGCTTATTAACTATCCTGGCTACTGAACTTTTTATTTTTTTGAGTTAATACATCTAGATGGTTTTAATGTCAAAGAATAAAGAAAGCTGTGTAGTGAAAGTCTCATTCTCTTTCCCAGCCACCCCTGTCCCATCAACTGGTGCTTGTCCCCAGAATTGGCCAGTGTTCCCACGTTTCTCGTGTCTGGATGAAGTTTACATTATGTATTTGCAAGCAAATATTTGTGTGCACACACCCCTTTTAATATAAAGGTTGGCACACCTTGGGGAACATTCTCCATTTCATTTCATGTGACAGTCTGTCTTGGGATTTCAAGTCTGCACATACAGAACGTCGTTCTTATGTTTGCTTAGTGCTCTAACACATGGATTCCATCCTGTTTACTCAATCTCCCTCCTTAATCATGCCCCTTGGGTTTGAACATCATGCTGCCCCAGGGCAGGGCATAACATCCCTGGCTGTGGACTTTTAATAATGCAAGTGATTTATACTGTCCTATTGCTCAGTCATATTGAACCTGAAATTAAAATAGGCCCCTAGGATTCCCCCCACCACCTTGACATCCTCTCGTTGTGTGTCTTCCCCCTGACCACCTCCACTGACGGGGCAGCCAAGTGCACACACCACTACAGAACTCCCATCCTGTGCCATTTGGCCCATCACCTGGTCTGATGAGATCTTTCTGGATTCTGATTTGGTCATCTGACATCTTATCCAGTTGTGTATATCAGCCACAAATTGGATTAGCCTGCCATCAAAATCCTCATCCAAGTTTTTCTGGCTCAGAGCATTGCACAGGATGGATCTAATCACAGAGCCCTATGACATAACCCCCTGAAACCTCCTTGGAGGTCCCTAATGATTATACTTTGGGAAGAAGTCAGCGCCTGGGTACAACTAAGTCCCAACCAGCTTTAGTATTGGTTTAGGATCATCTTGTCTGGAAAAATGTGAGTGTGGTGTTTGATGTTGCCAGCAAGGCTGCCCGATGTCTATGTACAAGATGTGAGCTGCATATCCTGGAGTTACTCACCTTACCAGACAAGGAAATAAGTTTGTCTGCAAATCATATTCCTAGCAAATCTTGGGTATTCCTTATTCTCCTTTTCCAAATGCTCACAGGCTATGTAATGATTCTCTTTCCTGGTCTGCTTAGATTGATGTCATTTCTTCACTCTCCTGCAATATTTGGGTGTCCAGCTCTTTGCCAGAGTTTGGGAGGACTGTATTGAATGAGGTGAGGATGCTTTGTGGTTCCCTGGCTGAACGATTGCATGTGCCCCATGACTCTTGTCACTTTCTGTGAGCTGCTATCTAGCTCCTGTCTTCCAGAGCCTCCTGTTTGGGCAGGACAACTAGCTTAAAGAGCAGTGAGAACAGGCGCAGGAGGAGAGTGCTAGGGCACCCTGGAGGTCATGGTAGTTAGGACTTACCTGGCCTAGAGCCTTGGAAAGACTTCTCACAAAATGTACTAGTGAAGCTGACACCTCCAGGATAGGCAGGCAGTCTGAGCAGAAGTAGCGAAGCGTGGCATCGGCAGAGACCCAACTATCACAAGCCCAGTCTGTAATTTACAGGTGGCAGCCTGCTGCACTGATACTCAGAGATGGCATGGAGGGGCACTAGAAGACAAGTAGGAGGACCACAGAGTCTGACGGACTCTGATGGCACCTGATGTCTGACCTCTACCATTGGTTCTATCATATCCTATATAACCCATGGGGATAGAGAGAAACTGCCATTTAGGGCAGGCAGGGGTGTCCCTGTGCGAGTCCTCAGGCTAAGACCTTGTTCTGAGCACAGGCTCTCCAGGCAGCTGCCTAGTGGTTCAACCTGCCTATAGAGTGAAGATACCAGTCATTGGTCCAGGGCCTTCACATCCACACACAGGCCCTCTTCTCTGCAAAATCTATAGCTTGACACTTGTGTGAGCCTTTTAGGAGCTTTGTTCATGTGTGTCTGCACTGAGATGCCAGAGGCCCTTGGCATACTGACCTGAGTCATGCATCTTTCTGATCCTCCTTGGTGAGTTCCAGCTCTGAGATCCCAGAATCCCCCTGGCATTCTTACTGGGGCCTTGAGAGCCCAGCCTCTCCACTTCCTTTTATTAAAGCTGCATGTTCTGTCCAAAACCCAGACTCCACTATATTGCTAGAGGTCAGACTTACGTCTGCCATAAAAAATCTAGAATTTTAGATCCTAAGCTATGATTTTTGGCTTTCAACAAAGTGCCATTGTTTGAGACCATTTTTAGAACTATAAACACAAGATAATTCTCATCTTAGTGATCTTGGAGGAATTTAAAAATGTTTCTTGTCTCATGATTAGAAGTTCAGAACAAAAGAACCCTTGATAAATGGATTCTTTGAAGCCCTGTTACAGGGAGTTTGACCAACTATTCTGGTAAAATGAGAATTTTTAATTAGCGGAAGAGAGTGCCTATGTCCTTTGTACGGGAACACTTGCCAGCTCATTCATTCCATGGCCCCTGCTCAGTGACAGCCTCCTCTCTTCCCCATAATCACTGAACTGCTGTGGAATCTTGGCATGAGAAGTCTGAACATTTTTAATTGAGAGTCACTCTAAAAATCTATCCACATGTGGAAGAATTTGCATACTTGCTAAGGTGGTATGTGGGTCATGGGAGATATGAGCATGTTTCTTGAGGTGAGACTGAGCCCAGCCATCAACTGCTCCTAACTTCTCAAACTACTGCTGCCCCCGAGCCCACCTGCACACTCACCTCTTCTCCATGGAGGTAGGTTATAGGTGGAATGGCAGGTGGAATAGTGATGCCTGCCAGAAACTCAGGATAAGCACCTGGAGTGCCATAGCTGTGCTCTGCTCAAAAGCTAGCAACAAAGGAGTCCAGTGTTGCCTCTTACAGCAAGGAGTGTCACATGAGCACTTTCAAGGCATGGGTCAGAAAGGATTTAGTTACTGCACGATTCAGTGCAAGCCCTGCGGAGTTGGTAGTGGGATCAACTGAAATCTTGGGCGTATTCCAGTGCAGATCTGTTGGAATTTGTCTCCTGCAGCCAACCACCTTCCTGGAGCAGGTGGGTGTGACTGGCAGGCCTGGCAGCCCCTTCCTGGGCATGTGCAGCTGTTAGAAGGCCACCTTCCTCCCACCGTTCTGCAGCTGGCTTCTCACACCTTGTGGCCCTGGTGAGTCCCCCTCACAGGGTCCCAGGAGTAGCTTTCAGGCAGGCCCACTCTGGTTCCTTCAGCTGTTCCCAGTGGACTTGAGTTTCAGTTCTGTTTTCTTACAGGCACCTCCCCTCTGAGTACTTTCCAGAATGTCAACAGCTCTCTTAAAGGGACAGAGAGCCCTGGCTGGGGATTTTACCTCTTCCCTTGCTTCCTGCATACTTTCTCTGAATACCGTATGAAATTTTGCAAACTTCTTAGAGTTTTGGCCTGTGCTGGACTCATCAGAAAGTCCTCAATTTTTGTTGCACTTTATTAAGCCACCTTCACTGCTCTTCCTGTGTTTGTAATGTGGTTTTAAAAAGGTCTAGATGCAGGAAGACCGTACTGTGCTACACATTTATTTGAATAACTAGACTTTACAGCTACCAATATATAGGCACTAATTGGCATGCCAGTCTTTAATAATACAGAGGACATATTGACCCTAGACGTGGTTATGGTGAACCTGTCTCATTTCCAGGTAGCAGAATTCCACAGGGCAACTCTTCTGACGTGCTCTAAGTCATCACTGGGTTAAGCGTGGAGATTCTTCTCTTGCTCCCTTCTTGGCTTCCTCTTTTACCTACCTTCCTTTTACAAGAGGTGGTTCACATTCCTGCTGTGTTCTTGCATTGTTAATGCCCCTTAGCAGGATAGTTCCAGTTGATCTTTCTGGATTGTGGGTGTATCTGTGCTGTCCAAAATGGCATCCACTAGGCACATGTGGCTACAGAGCACTTGGCTGGTGTTTCCATGAAACAGACTTTGAATTTTGATTTTATTTCAATTAAATGAAAACGGCATCATGTGGCTCTGACTAGGCAGTGCATCCTTAGAGTCCACTTGAGAAAATAAGACTTACTCATGGGGTGGGAGGGCTACATTGACCTATTAAGTGCAAGTATAAAACATCAGGCTAAAGGAGGGCCCCGGGCATGGAGCCACCTCCCGCACTGGTTTCCATTTCTGATTCTGATGAGCTTCAGTTTGGCTTCTCACTGCTGCTTGTACATTTCCACCTGCCCGCTGGAAAGATCACAAGTTCAGGAAGCCCAAGTTCTTCATTTCCCTTAGCCCAACACCCATTCTTTCCTCAACTTCCTGCAGTTAAGCACATAAGCCTCCACCAGCACTGAAACAGCAGGCTTCAGTGGGTTCCTTTTCTCTGCCTTGCAGGCCAGTTTGCCCGACCCGTGGTGTTTCCCCAGAGTGACTCGGGAACCAGTCCTGTCCTCCGTCCCATAATCCTCATGCTTCTCTGCCAGGTGCATAGCAGACTGCATAATTACTGTCCCTGTTCCCTCTCTGGGCTCACCACCTTCAGCCTGCCCTCTGTTCCTATTGCTAATCTGCTTAGTAGGTCTGCCCTGTACCACCTGGAAGATGACATCTGCTGCTCCTGGATGCCTGCCCCTCCCAGTGTGTCCTCCTTTGTCTGCAACTTTGTTCCTCCCCCTTCCTCATTCTTACCCTGCTCAAACATTTAACTCATCTGGGTTTCCCCAACTTTCCAGCCTATTTCCCTATCCCCATCCCTCCCATGTACACTAATTTTTTTCCTCTTCTGGGTTCCTGTAGAGTATCATCCGTTGCTATTATCAAATTTTTTCTGTCATATTTCAGTTACTTGTATGCATGTTTGTGTTAGTCTGCTTTTCATTACTGCAATGAAATACCTAAGAAAATCAACTTAGAAAAGTTTTGTTTTGGGTCACCATTTTGGAGGTTTCAGTTCATGGCCTATTGCCCCATTGCTTTGGGCCTGTGGCAGTACAGCACATCATGGTGGGAGCACCAGCAGAGTAAAGCCATTCCCATCATGGCTGGGAAGTAAAAGGAGAGGAAGGAGTGGCCTGGGGTCCTGTTATCCCCATTTTGGCTATGCTCCCAATGACCCAAGACTTCCCACTAGGCCCTGCCTCTTAAAATTCTACCACCTCCAATAGCACCAAGCTAGGATCAAGGCTCCAGTACATGGGCCTTTGCTGGATGTGGCAGGTACAACCTACAGCAGTGTTGTTCTCTGTGTGTGTAGAAGGTGAGCTCCTGTAGGCGTACTCTCTGCCTCATTGATTTATTATTGCTGTACTGATTTCAGTATGAAGCAGGCACTTTGGGTCGACTCACTGCTTGGACACAAGCAGACCATGGGGGATGGATAGGTATTGAATGCAGATACCAGGAAGAAGGGCACTGGGTCCTTGTGAGCTGTAAAGGTAATTCTTGTAGGCAGCAGTAGAGCCCACAGTGAAGAGTTTTCAGTGCCAAGTCAGGACATTTTAATTTGATTCATTCATTCATTGAGAGGCTCCACTGGAGCGATGGAGAAGGGACAGTTTTTAAGAAGATTGGACTCATGGTGGCAAGTAAATTAGGATGGAGAAAAGCTGCCTCACATCAGTAGCAGTTACACAAAGCCAGGCACTTAACAGATGCTCAGAAGTTTTTGAAAGAATGAACAAATAAGATTATGCTAGCTGGGTTGGACCATCCTGCCCTTAGTGCTAACATAAATTGAAGCCCTGGAATAGAGGGGACAGATTTAAAGTTATTTTAAGGCAAATGTGAGTTTTAGTTGCTCTCTAATGTTACTTTTCCTGGATGTTTTTCCCCAAAATTTCATGCTTATGAGTGGTACATATCCTAGATTTTCTGGAGTTGCCAGATATTGACTATATTTATTAAGGCATCAGAAACTAGAGTTGTTAAAAACAGCAGAGTCCTGGATTTCTATTGGTCATCACTAATTCTGTTAATTCTACCTTAAAATACCACTGATTTTATATGACAGAAAACAGGCAACAGGCTTTACCTCTCATTGGTGTCTTTTTCTTGTATTGAAAGTTCTCGTAGTGCACAGGAAAATCTCAACTTAGCGAAGAGATAAAATAGATTCTAATTGTGTAGAATTCTGTGTGTGTTACTTATTCATTGCTGTACAACAAATGGTCCCTGAATATAGCAGCTTAAAAAAGCAGCAAACATGTATTATCTTAGAGTTTCTGTGGGTTACAAAGTCAAGAGTGGCTTGGTAGCTGGTCTCCATGCATGCCTTGCATGGTTACTAGCATGTAGTGGCAAGGGTCTTGTGAAGGTGTAGCCAAGGTGTCAGCCAGGGCTGCTGTCATCTGAAGGCTTAACTGGAGCTAGAGGCTCCATTTCTGAGTACGTTAGCCAGCTTTCCATTGCTGTAACAAAATAACTGAGGTAATCAATTTAAAAGTGTAAAGATTAGTTTTTGGCTCACAGTTTTAGAGGCTTCAGTCCATGGTTGGCTCACTGCTCTTGGGCCTGTGGTGGGGCAGAACATCATGGCAGGGAGTATGTGGTGGAATAAGGCTGCTCACCTCATGGAACCCAAGAAGCAAAGAGTGAGAGGAAGGGGACTGGGTCCCAACTATCCCCTTCAAAGGCATACCACCAGTGACCAACTTCCTTTCAGTAGGCCCCACCCTCTAAAGGTCCTACCACCTCCCAGTAGCACTGCAAACTGGCAAACAGGTCTTTTGCATATGGACTTTGGGGGAACATTTCAGATGCAAACCATAGCACTGGTCATTCCCATGGCTGTGGGCAGGAAGCCTCAGTTCTTCACCACACAGACCTCTCAGTAGGGCATCTTGCGTATCCTCACCACACTGCTGCTGAGCAGCTTCCCCTGGCATGAGTGATCCACACACAGAGCCATGAGGTCTTTTATGACTTAATCTTCAGTCACATACTACCTCCTCCTCTGTAGGTTCTTCTTTTTTTTTTTCAATTATAAAGCAGTCGCTAAGTCAACCCCAATTGGGATCAAGCCCAATTTCTTGAACACAGGATAATCAAGACTTTGTGGACATATTTCAAACCCACACAACATGATTATTACTCTTAGGGTTAGAGTCCTCTTGAGCATTTCAGTTGTGATTTTGCTTTGGAGGCCCATTCCTTTACTTTTTCCCATTTTTTTTTTTCCATCTAGTGTAAGAATGGTCATCATCTAGTAGAGGTGGAGGAATTTAGGTTACTTAGAATCCTATGAAGTTTGGTGGGTATTTGAATCTGTGTGACTTCCCCTCTGTCTTTGTTCCCACCCCTCTATCTTAAGCCTCTTCTCCACCTGCTATGAGAGGCACTGGGCATGCTTGTTGTAAGCCCTGAGGGCAGAGAGTGATTCCTCTTGCTTGGTGCTCCCTGTCACTCAGGGTGTTTGGTTGAACTTGCACCAGCTGATCAAAGTGGAGAACCAGGAGAGATTTTTCTGAGGCATGCAGCAGTAGAGGGCTGGGGAGCCCACTATGTAAGTGGAGAGTGGAAAAGGTTTTGAGCGCAGGATGGAGTGGAGAAGACAGAGTGGGTGGGACAGGCTAATATTTGGAGATGGCGGGAATGTGGGCAGGGGATAGGACAGTGTAGTCCCCCCGCCCAATGTAGGCAGAGAATTTTATGTATGATACTACAGTGAGGCAGTGATGGATACATATCACTATACATTTATACAAACCCATAGAAAGCACCCCACCCAGAGTGAATCCTAATGCGCATGTGGACTGTGCATGATTCTGATGTGTTAACACGTGGGCCTGTTACTGGTGACAGGTGCACCACTGGGGCAGCACACTGAGAGCAGGGAGGCTGTGTTTTTGGGGCAAGAAGCACACGGGAATCCTGTGCCATCCACTCACTCTTGCCAAGAACCTAAAACGGCTCTACAAATATAAAGTCTTAAAAAATATATGAAGCATATATGAAGCCAGGTGCGATGGCGCACACCTGTAATCCCAGCGGCTTGGGAGGCTGAAGCAGGATGATTGGAAGTTCAAAGCCAGCCTCAGCAACTTACCAAGGACCTAAGCAGCTTAGGGAGGCCCTGTCTCTAAATAAAAAAATAAAAAGGGCTGGAGATGTGGCTCAGTGGCTAAGTGCCCCTAAGTTCAATCCCCAGTACCAAAAAACAAAAAACAACCCAAACTGTGTGTGTGTGAGTGAGAAACAGGATCCTGTCTCAGGGTTGGTGTAAGAACACCTAAAATGGAAAGAATAAGGATACCTACTTTGTAGTGGGCACTTTCCATACGTTAGTTTTTTTCTGAAACAAAATTAAGTTACATGGGCAAGCACATACACCACTTACATATTTCTGTGGTCCAACAAAATACTTCTGGAAGTAGTTACTGTGAGTATGCAAGTGTTTAAAATATAAAAGGTAAATACATAAATTAATTTACAGGTCCCTGACTTAGGACTTCATGTACATGTACACAGTTGGTGTATGCACAACCTGGGGTTACAGTGGCTCCCTGTGGAGGAAGAACATGATTTCCCAACCCTGATATCCCCTTCTTCTGGGGAGAGCAGCTGCCATTGTAGGAAAAGATAAGACAAGTCCCAGAACCATAGAAGAAAAGGCAAATTTCTTCTATGAGTTTGAACTTGAAATGTATTATACCATTGGGACCATTTTGATTATGATCATGTATCACAGAAGCTTCATGGTTGGGTGTGGGAATCTAGTAATGCTTCTGCCAGTTTAAGGAACAGGGCTTCTGGGGTTCCAGATGCCTGTTGTACAGATGAGCTGGAGTCCTGCCTGTTTCTAAGTGCACACCTTATTAGCATGCTGTGTCATGCATGGCTTGGGCACCTTATCTTGTCTGCCTGTCTTGATGAAAACATGAGTGGTAAAGAAAAGCACACATCAAGTGGACAGAACTAATCCTGTTACATAACAGCAGTGCAAAACAATAGGTTACTAACAGGAAGAGACAGGGCCACTAGGTTTGGCCTACTCTGTTCTCTGCCTGCTCCTTCTGAGTTGTATAGCCAGTCTATGAATAATATTTCCATTGTCTATGCCCAAGCCACCTTAGTTAAATATTTGATTCTACTTGAGTCATAAACAGGGATCAAAATATCATGCATAGATTTTATGAAAGTAATTAAATGCTCCAGAAAGTTCAGTGGCTCAGCATGGGGCCCAGTGCTTGTGATAAATTAGTCACACACCTTGTCATGTGTTTCCTTACGAAGTGACCATTGCTGCCTATCTGTATTTATGCTTGTCATTTTGAGGAAACAAGATATTTTTGCTGTGTAAAAACTTTTTACAGAGTGACACACTCTTTGTGAACTTCAGACAGGAATAAAACTTCCTGCAACAGCTGCTTGTAAACAGTAAGTACTCAATAAATGCTCTCTCCTCTTTCTACCTCCCAGCTGTCACCTGTAGATTACATAAACTAGCTCCTTTTCAACATCTTTGAAACATGCAACTCTATACCTTCGTGAGTTGGCTATAAGTATAACTTGCAGGTTTGATTTTCTCATGACAAATGTTCATTGTAGTAAGCCTGGATGGTGATTCAAAATTTTTATTTTCTTTTTCTTGCATATTTTCTGAGGTTTCTTTGAATGTTTATTTTTGGAGATTGAACTGAGGGGCCTTAGGCATACTCGGCTAGCACACTTTGTCCCCTAAAAACTCCCCTAGCCTGAAAGTTTAGTTTTTAAACAAAAAATTTTAGAAGGAAATGCTGCAAATAAACAAGAATAAATTAGCATTATTCAGAGGTGATCATTATCCTTTCCAGACCTTTTACTTAAAAAGACAGATGACAGCAATCTTTGATTTCTGGTGGAACTAACTAGAAGTCTGCTGCCAGCTCATGCCCAGGAGGGTGGTAGGTCATTTTGGGGTATATGTGCTCTGCTTTATTGGCTTCCTGAGGTTCCCCCTCTTGGGCACCTTCTCCACTGAGCAGAGGGGTTGGACTGAGATGGAGAATATTGAGTTTGACAGGCTTATGGCCTATGGAAGAGCCCATTGTCATTTTGGTCCCCATTCCATTAGCCAGAACTTAGCCACAGGATTGCCCCTAACTTCAAGGCAGGCTGGGAAATGGTCCAGCTGTGTCCAGGTACAAAGGGGGACACAGCTTCTTATACTTTTTCCTTGGCTGTAAATTAAAAATTTAAACCCTTTATTCTGAGTCTGTTTTTGCAGGCTGAGTCTGGTCCTCCCTGTCTCCACCCTCAGAGGCTCCGGGGTCTCTCCTGTGCCCTCCGGTGGGCACCTGTCTCACCTGCCCACCTGTTTACCCCGCTGCTTGCCTTGCTCTGTAGCCCATTTGCCACAACAGCCACAGTGGTGCTTGTCAGATTTTATCACTCCCAGGCCTAAAATCTTTCCAATGCTTTCCCCACGATTGTTGGAGTAATGTCCACCTTCTCCCAGGGCTGCCTGTCGGGTCTCTGCCCACCCCCCACCCGCTGTCCTTCACCCATTGGGTGCTCCCGCACTGGCCTCTCCCTGTGATGCTGGGCCAGCCTTGCCATTAGCCCACCCAAGCCTCCCTGTCCCATCTTGTCACTCTGCCTCCTCAGGTCTCAGCTTGGTGTTCTCCTCCAGGGAGACCTTTCCTGCCACACAGTCCTGTATTTCCTGCCCACCTCCGCTTAGGTCCTGCTATTAGCTGCCCTGTGGTCTCAAAGCACTCGGGCCATCAGCAGCTGTCCTGCATGCCTGGTTTGCATCGTGAACTCACATGCTGTCTGCCTGGCTGCTCGACGTGCATTATGAAGCAGGAGCTGTGTTGTTTACATCCCTGTCCCCAGATGCAGTGTCAGTAAGTACTTGTGGGATAGAGGAATGTCCCCACAGGTTCTTGTACATTTTTAGTGACAGTGTTATGCCCCCTTGCATGGAATTAGCCCCTATTATAGAGGAGGTTTTAGGTGTTTTTCAATTACAAAAAGGCTTTGGTGAGTATTTTTGTCTAGTCATTTTGTTTGGGTTTTTTGTTTCTATCTGTGCTGCTTAGAATTGATTTCTAAATGAGGTTTAGTAGAGAGTGTGTGAGAGAAATTATAAGGTATTTGGTGTGTGTTGCCATTTGCCCTTTGAAAAGACTGCTAGCTTCCAAATCTCACAGTTAGGAGCCCTTTTGGGCTGTTGGGAATGGGGGTGTAGGGGGTTCCTGTCTTCACTGCTGTGCCCTAACACCTTAGACTCTAAGGTCTTTGTTTCATATAGTAAATGAATGAATTGATTTACCTTAGAAAATTATAGTTGTTCCTTCATTGAAATTTTTTTCTTCGCTTTCTCATCTGTTACCTGACTTTGCCTGTAGGAAGAACCAGGACTGTATCTGCCCTGTCCCAGTAAGACTACCCAACATCAGTGTGAACTTGGGGAACCCAGGGGTCAGCTGTATATATTCCTTCAAATTCAGGCCAGGTTTGGTTGTCCTGGATCAAATCTGTGGAAAGTTCAAGACTCCACCCAGGATGTCTGAAAATTCCAAGAAAGAGGCAGTGTCTCACCAGAATTCTTGTCTTCTGCAGTGTGGTACAGGACCAACTGTATTTTGCTTTCCGTCCGACACACTGTCCCTTCCTAGTCCTCTTAGATCATTCACAAATGTGAGGCCGTGCTGTGCAGGAAGAACCAGGGCTGAATTTGCAGTGGCCACAAGCAGGGGTTGCTACTTCACAGGTCCCTAAGCTGCTCCTCTCGAAGGCCCATTTTGCCTTCCTGCAGCCAGCTCAAGCATCTGCTCCTTCAGCCAGTGTGGGACAGGCCTGCAGACCTATCCTCTCCTTAACAGGGCACCCCACTCCTACACAGTGTCTAGGAGATTGCTGGCTGGAAAGTTTGTAATCAGGCTTGTTCTTCTCTGGAAGTTTCCTGTCATCCTTTTCATTTGAATGATTCTTCATGCCTCTCAAGTTAAATCCGCATCCCTTTGCCTGGCAGACCAGGGTTTCCTTTAACTCGTGGCTCTGTTTGTATGCTCTGGGCACTCGGGGGCCACAGACTCTTCCCAGGTGTGCAAAAACCTCCACACAGGTGTGCTGCCCAGTTTTGACACATGTACAAATACTTTGCCAGCCCTTGAGCTCAGCAGCCATGGGATGATCTCATGATTGACATCAGGGTACAACTTGCTGAGGAGAGAAGAAAAAAAAAAAAACTTCCATCTATATAACATCCCATGCTGATGAAAGATCTGTGACCTCTGGCCTGTGTGTGTACGAGAGATGTCAGTGCTTAAAGGAACCAGCATTTTAACCCCCTGGCATTTTTGTAAGCATGTGGAGACACAGTCATGAGATGGTAAGGGGGGCTATGTTTCAGTTGTCCCTGACTTGTCTAGTATTACTTGCAACTCTTGGTCCTTTCATGGGGGCTGTCAAACTTGAATCCATACAATGTTAGAAGGGGGATTGGTCATAAAAGCACAGATGGAGGATGTCGATTTAAATTATTTGTACTGCCCACATATTTGTGCATGGAAAGCTTTGTGTCTGCAGATGGTTGGGTAAATGATTGAATCCTAGAGTGTAAATGATCTCAGGCACATGTTCCAATTGATGCTTGTATATTTGATCTGTGGCTGATTGGCAAAAGTCCTGCATCCTGTTCTCTCCATGTTTTATTTTGCCCTGCCTTTATCTCCTTTGACATTGCATCATAATTATCACCTTTGAATTATATAATTTTTCTTTCCCTCACCTAGGTCTTGACTAAACGTATTAGACACATGAATTGCTGCTACTTCTCTTTTGCTGGTCCACACTTGTGTTCCCAAGGCTCCAACCCTAACATTTTTTTTTAAATCTCTTTAGACTTGGCTGTAACTACCATCTACCAGTCCTACATTGGTTGAAGTGTCTAGCACAGGCCAGATGTTTCTCCCATTTATCTATTTAGCCATCTGTTTTGTCCATCTGATTGTTTCATAAGCACCTTGAACTCAGTACTCTATTTCAATTTGATGATAAGTTAGTGACCCAAACTGGAAATGAGATTCATTTTGGACTTGTATCACCCGCATCTAAGCCATCTTGACCTCATCACAGAGTCCTATACTGTTGGTTTGCTTATCACCTCCAATAGACCCAGGAACAGATATGTATTTTGATTTCAAGGTCAATTTCTATGCCCAGTAAGGAAATATTGGAATGAAGAATGGACTAATGGATGAATGAACCAACACTTCCCTGGTTTCTGAGATGATTTGAGACAGTTACTATTCAGGATGATGCTTTTTATTTTTATTGAAACAAATGGATTGTTTTTGCTCGCTGATGCCAAATAGTTTGAAATTCTGAAAAGCAGTGTGATTTTGAGAATTTTTTACCACATAAAACTTTGCCCTTTATCCCAAGCCACACTTAATAAACAAAAACTTTGAGGAATTGCTTATTATATTTGTTACCTGGTTGTTCTTGGACTTTTATGTAGGTAGTTCCGTGTCTGGGGTTGTGTTCTGGTCCAACTGGGAAGCACTTCCTCCCTCAGAGGCAGGAATAGTTGATATTAGTGACCTCTTTGAATTAAACTTGGGCTTCATTCGCTGGCTGCCTCCATCTCTGGAGCCCTGGCGTCTTGGAGCTGCTGTGCTGCTTTCTGGACCTCGTTGTAAGGAACAGGGGCATCTGCTCCGGGTGCTCTGTTCTGTGTGCCAGCGCTGTGGTGAGCAGAAGTCATGGCCTTGGAAGGAGGGTGCCAGAGTGCACTACATCAAAGATCAGCTTTTTAACTCTATTTTTTCCCTTTCCAACAGGGAGAATCCCGTGTTCTCAGAGTAAAAGTTGTTTCTGGAATTGATCTCGCCAAAAAGGATATCTTTGGAGCCAGGTATGTGTGATTTTGTTTGTTTGGGTGAGTGGGCTTCTGGAGAGCTTGGCAAGCACTTTCCAAATTCAGAGCTACTGTCAGAACCATCTGGAGGGAGTTTTTCCCCAGGGGCCACCAGCAGAGATTGAGGAGTTGCCTGGTACTGGTGCTGCTGCTCCAGGGCTACATTTGCATGGAGATCTAACTGTCCATCCCAAGGGCAGTTAGCAGGCTCATCCTTTGTGTGGGCTGATTTCGTGAGGAAGTTAGAGTCTATGGCTGTGGAATTTTTTGCCCTCAGGAGAGAAATCGAGTTTAGAAATGTGGCCGTGCTCATTTTAATACAGCCAGTTCTCAGCATCCACAGCCACATCCGTGGATTCAGCCAACCTCCAGCCAGAGATATTTGGGCAAAAACAATTGTCAGTACTGAACACGTCATTATTCCCTAAATAATACGGTATAACCATCTAACAGTGCACTTGTGTTGGGTATTATAAGTAATCTAGAGATAAAGTACACAGGAGCATGTGCATAGGTTATATGCAAATACTATACCATTTTATATAAGGGATCTGAGCATCTGGATTTTGGTGCCATGGGGGGTCCTGGAACCAGTCCCCCAGGGATGCGGAGGGATGGCTGTACTATTTTTTTCCCCCTAGCTTAGGGAAACATGAAAGTGTCTTTTCTTAGAACTGGATATCCTTGATGTGTATAGTTCAAGGTTGCTGATATGAGTGGATTTGGTAGTGGCTGTGCTGTTCACCAGGGCTAAAAGCCAGAGCTTTCTGGGTGTTTTACCCCCTTTTTTTCAGTTCTGCATGTGATACTCATATACTTTAGATTCACTCATATACTTTAGATTCACCCTTTTGTCCTGGTGGATTCTGTGATATGTGACCTTCAGTTAGTGCACTGGTGGCCAGGCAAGGGTAGTAAAGCCACTTTGAAGTAGGATTGAACTGGGCCTGGGACAACAGATCTTTTGAGCTTTAGACCCAGGAGGACATTAGAGATGAGCTTGTCCTGCCTTCCTATTTTATGGTTGACAGAGCTCAAGTTCAGGAGCTGCTCGCCCAGGTCACACAGCCAGACTGCTGGAAGAGTGACCAGAACAACTTGCCTATCCCTGCCCAGGGCTCTGGTCACTTTGTGGCAGTGGTCAGGGTTATCATGGGCTTCGCAGTGAGGGCAGGTGGCTGCTGAAGTCTTCTAATCAGGTTACCGGTTTCTTCCTGTTGGGCCCTGTGCTGTGGCCCTCGGTGACCCCTGGCTACAGGGCTTCCACCTGATGTGGGAAAGGAGTAGGGCTGCTTTCCGTCTGACTGTCCTCCCCACATGCCCCAGCAGAAACCTGCACCACCAATGGTCACACTTACTTTTTGACCTGTCACACATCATGTGCTGTTTAGTTTTGTCTGTTAAAGAAGTTGTAAGTTATTAGAAAGACGCCTAGAGAAGTGACGAAGAAATAACAATCAAAAGGAATATTGGTAAAATCCTTAAAAGGTTTCTATGCCTGTGTGTGCCTCAGGTGACAAATGAGGGCTAGCTCCCAGGGTGGTGTCACAAGGGACCACCTCTCTGAGTGTGGTCTTGACACTGACAACAGCCTAAGCGGCTGTGATGTTGGAAGTGCAGCAGATCCACCTGGAGGGCCTTTCTCATGGAACAGTGAAGTCACACTTAGGCACTGGCAGGCCAGTGGGGGCCGGGGGGTGGGGGGGGGGGCAGGAGTGTCTCTACTTGCACTCTTTCCATGCAGAGCAGCTGTTCCTGCTGATTTCAGGTCACCCGTCACTGCTGAAATGAAATACCATTTCCTGGATTTCTCAAAGTCTGTCCCTGCAAAGCCCACCTCAGAGCCTCCCTTTCCCTGAAGGCTTTCCAGAATGTTTTGGCTCCTGTGCCTGTCCCCCCTGAACCCCACCTGGGGGCCATGTGGGCACTAAGATTTAGGATTTGCAGGTGTATTATCCGGTGGCTTCCTAATGTTTTTTTCTGTTGGTCTCAGTTGCTAAATTAAAAATGTACTGGACACAGACATCTCACATTTTCTTGTCTTTCACCTCTTAACACACAGAGCACCAAGAGCCAGAGGAAAAACTTGTTTTAAAAAATTTAAACACTTGCACAATTATTAGTAGGTTGTGCTGTTATGTCAAAAATGCATATTGCTGGGGCTGGGCTTGTGGCTCAGTGGAGAGCACTTGCCTAGCGCTTGTCTGAGGCACTGGGTTCGATTCTCAGCACCACATATAAATGAGTACAATAAAAGTCCATCAACAACTAAAAAAGTTGTTTTAAAAAATGCGTATTGTTGGTGTCACACACCTATAATCCCAGTGGTTAGGGAGGCTTCAGGCAGGTGGATCATGAGTTCAAAGCCAGCCTCACCAACTTAGTGAGGCCCTAAGCAACTCAGTGAGATCCTGTCTCTAAATAAAACATAAAGGGGCTGGGGATGTGGCTCAGTAGTTAAGGGCCCCTGGGTTCAATCTCTGGTACAAGGAAACAAAATATTGCTTTTCCTCTTTCCAGTAAAGTTTAATATTTGAAGGAAGTTGGATTTAGATAATCTTCATTTTTTTAAAGGTTGATTAATTTTCATTGGCATTTTATCCAAACTACTTCAAAAAATTAAATTGATTCGGATCGTACTTCTCCACCAATTAAGAAGGTCTGAGGTTGAAATTGTAGTGGAATGAGGCTCAGAATCTTAGAAGAGCCAAGCAAAGTTCAGCCTTGAAGTTTTATTCTTTGTATTTTTAGGGACAGGGTGAAAAAGGAGCTGTCCTCCAAGATGTTAATTTGAAAGACAAATAGTGTTTTGGCCTCATGCAGCAATTACCAGAAAATGAGCCAGAGACTCTGAATCCTCTTTCTGTCCCTCATTTTCCGAGGTTGGTGAGTGGAAACCCACACCTCCTTGCCTGCTGTCCTCCTCTCTCCTCTTCTCTCTGGTGTCACCTGAGTTTTGAGTGTTGCTGTTCTTTAAGGACCTGTTTTGATGAGAGAGCTAAATCTGAAGGGTCAGTGACAGCGGGGGTTTGTGCCATGTTGGCACTCTGGGATAATAGGGGTGGCACCAGATATTCCCTTTTTATTTGGCCTGATGATGTGCACTATCCCTCCACGCTGCCTTGGCTAAATCCTTTAAAACCACCCACGTCATGGTATACTCTGTAGAATGAGGATGACCATTTCCTCATAAGAGGCACACAGGACTCGAGGAGGAACCCAAAGTGACTCCAGTCAAGGGGCAGGCAGCTCTGAGGTGTTCTAAGGTGGTGGTCAGCAGCGAGGGAGGTTCTACAGTGTATTTCTGTCATCCACTGTGTCCTTCAGAACCCTGGACCAGCAAGTGTCCCCTCACCCCAGCCCATCCCTGAGTACTCCCTCCTCCTTGTAGCTCGCTGGATGCCTCTGCCTGCCATGGTAGAAGGGAGGAGGAGGAGCCATGCTGGTGGGCAGCATTGTCGGAACCCTGGATGTGACAGAGGCCTGGGTCTGCAGCCTCTGGGGCTCTGCCTCCTTTTGTCTCCAAGGGAGGCCACCTGATCCCTTGGCCTGAGGTGGGGCTGAGTAGTGGGCAATGTGAGGGTTGGATGTGATTGGTGGGGGCAGCTGAGGAAGGCAGAGCACTTCATGCCTGCTTGCCCTTCCGAGGTGGTGGTGGGGGCTGCCTGAGGCTCGTCCAGGGTAGGAGTGTGTGGGGTACTGGTGGTGGGGCCCCCTCAGCTGAGGTGACCGATCCTCCCTTGAGAGGCCTGTGTCTGAAGTGCCCTTCTTTTTATCTCTCTTGGCCCCAATCCTGTGCTTAAGATGCCGGATCATTTTTCATCTTCCCTCCAGCAAAGTCCAACTTTATTAAAGGCACCTTTGTTCAGAGAAGACTTGATAGTTAAGCTGCAGCCCTGAATGCTGGAGTTGGCATACTTGGTGGGCAGCGGTGGTGGTGAAGGATGGTCCTCTTTGGCTGTGCCTGGAGGCCGAGAAAGGGCAGCCGTTATAGTCATAACATCTAAACTGGGACTCTAGTCTGGAAGAAATGCCACATGTTGGATGTTAGAGTGTAAGGTATAAATTGAGATTCTGATGACTGCGGCTCAGAGGCTTCAGCCTTCACTATCCATGCCATGAAAATGCTTTTTTTTTTTTCCAAAACAGTTTTTGAAGCAATGCTGAGCAAAGGAAAATTAAACCCTTTAAAAGAGTGTAAAATGCCGTTAATCATCAAAAGGGAAGTAGACCCTGCTGCACAGGAGCGTTGCAGGTCCCAACAGCCTTCTTTCCTCTGAGCTTTTGCTCCAGCTGTTCTGTACCTGAGACCATACTCCTACCTCGCCCAGGTCATGGTGGCACCTTTGATGGCTTGGCCTTCAGTGCTCAACTGGCCGGTCCTTGTCTCCTTGAGCATTTGAGCCACCACCTGGTCTCTAACAGGTTACTTCCTGTCTTTGTGGTGCCCATAATTCCTGGGTAGCCCTAGGCATAGTTCTGTCAATGGACTTGATTTGTTTAATACTTATAATTATTTCTTGTAGTTGTTTTATAGTTGTTCCTAAATTAGATTGTTAGCTCCAGATGGCCAAGATTGCCTTTTACTTATTATCTTCTAGGGCCTAGTACAGCACCTAGTGGGTCCTCAAGAAGTATTCACCAAGAGTACAAGAACTGGATCCTGGCCTCTCTCCTCCTTCCTTCCTTTCCTATTGGCATGAAAATTTGCCATTCTCTAAATGAGCAGTGAAGTGGCCTCTTCTTTCCTTAACTGTTTTTTCCCCTCTGTCTGGAATCTGCACATGTGCTTTCTAGCAGCTACTCATTCATCTCTTGAGGGCCAGTTCTTGTGGCAGTATACTTGCTGAGGTCCCCTGTCCCATGACCCCAGCTGAGGAGGACAGAATGGTGGCTGCTGCTGGGGCCATGGTGGTTCCATAGGTTGTCTCCTAGTCCCAGCCTTGTTACTGTTTGTAGGCCCAGAGATCTTGCACACTGAAACTCACTCAGTGGAATGTGATCAGAGTGTGCTGTAGCTCAGGCTGCCAACCTCCTCCCAGGGTGCTGTGGGCTCGTTACCCTTCCCTACCAGGCATGCAGGGGAGATGTTTTTTCTGATTGTCATGGGGGCTGTTTGTGGATCTGCAGAGGAGGCCTGCCCAGGAGGCCTGCCCAGGACTCTCATTAAAAGTGAGTGCAGAGAGGAGATTAAAGGAGGTGTGACCAGGGCTGGTACCAAAGAAAAGAATCTTGGGCACTTGGGCAGGTGGGAAAGGTCTCCATTTTTGGTGCAAAATTGCTACCTCATACCCCAAAGAAGGAGCATACTCTCACAACACTAGATTCTAGAATCTTCTACTGGGGCATGTGACCAAGCTGGGCTGGAAATGGAAGGTTGGGGAACCCATGTGAATCTGGACTTAATTGGTCCCCTACTCCTGATAGCCTTGTCTGACCTTGGGCCAATGACAGTCTCTCAATTTCCTCGCCCAAATAGAGGCACACACTCCTGCTTGAGATGGATGGGGTCCACAGTTGACTAAGCTTGCATCTAACACCCTTTTGGATCTTGGGCTCAACCTTCCTAGGCCTTATGGGGCCCTTGATAGCCTTGGTAGGGGCACTCATGGCCTTCTGTCATTGGACTACATATTTCTCAGGCTTTGCTGTGCTTCCTGACGAAAGCCATGTTCTCAGGAACTTGGGGTCTAGCCCCTCAGGAGACTCATGGCTTTGTGATCAGGGTTTCTTGAAGCACTTTGTGTAATTGATCGTATGTGCTATGGTTCTTGGATTGGCCTGCATTGGAACTTGGGGTTCCAGGAAGAGGAATCCAGATGTGGTTTGAACTACTGATGTGGGAGCTAATTTGATCTCCCCAGTAGCTCTATGCATTAAGTGCTATTGTTCTTCCCACTTTGCAGATAAGGAAGCTGAGGTAAAAATTGCTTTCAGTTATTACTTCTCTACCACTAAATTGGAGAGCTGGGAACTGGGCCAAAGCCTTGGCCCCTCACAAAAGTTGTTTACAGAATGTTATTGAGTGCTCACAGTCAACTGGCAGCATGCTGGAACCCAGTGTGATGTCATCAGACCCTGCCTGAACTTTATGAAGAGGGAATGATTGCCTCTATTTGGGTGAGGAAATTGAGAGATTGTCATTGGCCCAAGGTCAGACAAGGCTGTCAGGAGTGGGGGACCAATTAAGTCCAGACTTACATGGATTCCATACCAAGCTTTCTCCAGTGACATGCTGGCATTCCTCCTGGAGGGCAAGATCAGGCGTTGGTGGGTCATTGGACCAGATGACCATCAGGTTCCTTTTCAAAACTGAGATGGTTGATACAGTACTTTTTTGTGAACAGATTTAAGGAACTGGCTATTATATTTGGTAATAACTTACCAAGCTTTTGAACTGGATATAAATATTATAGATTATTACATTTATAATAGATATACTTAATAAGATCTGAAAGATTTTCTTTTAAACTTAGAATATCTTTTCAGGTTTCAAATTATTTTTTTTAGTTACACTTTGATTTCTAGATCTTCAACCTTCTGCCATAGGTGTAAGCAGGGACTGAATAGGTCATTTTATTGCAATTTTAGTCTCAATTTTTCCTCCTCAGTGACAGTCTTCATTTGAGGTTATAAAAGATGCATTTAAGTCTAAAGCTGCTTCTTAACATTTAGCAATGGTGGATAAGACAGACCCACTGTAGAATTCTTTGCCCTCCTGGAGAGCATCACAGGACATTTGTTTTGTAGCTCATTGTATGTGGTAAGCCCTGAGTATCATGTTATACCTGTTTGGGTTGCCGTCCGTTTTTTCTTTTGACAGCTGGGGATTTGAAATCTAAAACACACACAGGCTTGAAGGCATTGGAAGGATGGCAAAAAAACCTGTGTCTCCTAGTGATTGAGAGTAATGGGATCTTAATGCTGCATAATGCTGGCTCTGTGGCACCAGCTGACAATGGTCTGTTTCATCTAGATCATAAGTGGTAATATTTTGCTGTTTGCTTCATCAGTTATCCCCCAGGTATTCAAAAGTGAATTATACACATCATGGTAATTAGTCCCTAAATACTTCAGTCCACTGTCCACTTCTCAAAAAACAAAAACCAAAAACCAAAAACAAAAAAAAAACTTATTTCTATATAACTAGGACTATTTTCATAAAAGTAAAAATAATTGCTTAATGCACAGTATTATCAGATCCATTATCTGCGTTCTCCCAACTGTTCCTAAAATGCCTCTTGTAGCTGAGCTGTTGAAATGCAGCTAAGAATCATGTTTTGCACTTAACTGGTAGGTGTGTAGATCTAAAAGATGGATCAAATTCAGTTTCAAAGGTGGAGTCAGGATGGGTGAGTGTGTGTACCTCGAGGGATACAGCGTCTGGTTGTACCGTTATCAGCGGTAGAGATCTCCATCCCTGGTTAACATAGGGTAGTCTAATCCACCAATGTCAAATTACATTTTTTTTTTCAGATGACCAGCAAGTAATTGGTGAAGTGATGTATTCACATTATGTATATGTAAACTGTAATTAATTAATTTTGATGGTGCTGAGATTTGAATCCAGAGCTTCATGTCTGCTAGGCCAGCGAGCTACCACTGGGCTACACTCCAATCCCTACATGTAAATTTTAAATATTAATTTTTTTCTCCCAAAGGACTAGAAATTGTTACTTTCCTTTGCCTTTTTTATTTTAGAGGTAAATATTCTTTGACTCATGGGGAAACTTCAAGGTTGTGTGTCTTGAAGTCCCCTCAACCATAAGCACTTTCAGGACAGCACTAAGGCTGGAGTGTACAGAGCATTAGTCCCTGTGGATTAGACAAAATCCACTGATGTGTTGATTTGGACAGTGGAGCAGCAGCAGCAAAAGAAACCCTGAGCTAACATTTTGGGAGATTCTGTATTAAACATCCATATTCCAGGTTTCGGGAGAATCTTGCTAACATACATACTCTGGACTGGCTGGCTTCTGGGTGAGGGTGTGTGGCTGGGTAAGTGCTGGAGTCGAGTAGAACTGAGCCCCTTGGGTCACCAAAGGCCCTATAGCTCCTGTCATCTTACATGCAGCCAGCTTCCCCCGAGCCAGGGGGTCCCTTGAGGGATGAGCCTGCATTTGGTTTTGTGCCCTGTACAAGATCATCTTTAGCAATTAGAGCCGACTTCTCCCCCACGGCAGAGCACCCTGCACCGTGCGGAGCCCGCGTTGGCGATCTGCGGCTCTCGTCAAGTCTCCCTCTCTCTCCAGAGGCCTGTTTGAGCAGCCTTGCTGTCTGGGGCATTGCTGAGAATCACAACAGAGCCAACACTAATGGCCTCTGGGCCAAAATGTGTTTGTCTTAAAATCCCTGTTCCAAATAACCTGTACGGTTGCTCACGTGAGAGCCCCAGGGAACATCACTCGGACTGCTCTGTACTCCCCACTGCAGAAGACCAAAATGACACTAAAGGATATTAGCCCTTTTCCCCCAAATAAATAAAAAAAAAAAACTCTTCTAGTTCCATAACTATGCAATCGTTTACATTTTTTATCTCCTGGTCTTTAAACATGTAAATGTAAGCAACTTCCTTTTAAAATGTCTGTTGCAGCTTTCATACCACCCAGCCCACCAGGTTCCTGTGGGAAACATTTGAGGTGGAGACAGGTAAATGCATAGGTAAGCAAGTCCCCAGCTGCATTAGACCCCAAGGCTTGCTGGGCTGTAGCCAATGCCAGGATAATGAGTCTTCCTGATGATCTTGAATCACGGAGAAAAGACCCTTCCATGGCCAATGTGCGGTAACTGGGAATGCAGAGAATGTGTGAGATCAGTTTTTAAAGATTTCCACATACATTGGGGTTTGTTGGAGGCAGGAGGACTCTCAGTATTGAATTTGTGAGAACCCCTCCATCAGAACTGTTTCTACTTAGTTGCCTCCTGATGCACAATCACATAGGAATCATGGAGGAGGCTTTGCCCCAACGAATAGTTTGAGAACAGAAGGAACATCATACGTGTCTCGCTTTTTTCCATCGTCTGCCCCAAGAATCTGATATGTTTTTAGGAAAGTGAGGGTCCTTAACATATAGTAGATGATTGATACATTTTCTTGACCTGGTCAGAGTAGAGCTAGAGAAAATGGAAAAATTTCAGAGTGGCTGCATAGCTGGGGGGTTGACCTAACTACAAAGGACAGCAAGAGGGGCCAAGTAGGACTTTTAGGGGTGGCAAAGTTGAAGTTGGGTTTCCCCTCCCTGACACTGTCCAGCATGCTTGGTGCACTTTCTTCCCCTCTTCCCTAGCTGCCTGCCCCTTTCCCTGCTTGCACTTACTGCTCAGCTGCCACCTTGTGTCCCTGTGTCACTGCCCTTTTTATTTGCACACCTTCCTCTGTTTCCCTTCTGGGGGTTAGCAAAGAGCATAAGAAGCTAAAGTGTAAGGAAGGGGAGAGTTGCCAAGTTGAGATGAGTCAGAAATGAAAGCATTTTAAATGTATAAGACAAGGAGGAAAGTATAAAGATTGAGCTAGCTCGCAAGCCTTCAGGAGCATAGGCGCGAGGTGTTGAGGCAGAGGGCTGCTGCTGGCTTCCCTCCCAGAGTCAGGAAGGGCTGTTTGTTGATAGCCACTCTGGCTTGCACACATTCCCAACGTGCAGCCGCAGGGAGCCTTAGAATGTGACCCTGAGCCTGCTGTGCATCTGCATAGTTGAAGGCAACAACATCCCACTATGTCTGAGAGTCATGCTTTGGGAAGTGCACAATCCAGAATCCATTTTGAAAACACATCTTTGGCATTCCAAAATGTCATGTTTCAGACATACATCTTATATGTCGCATGGGGGACTCTTCTAAGAAATGTTGTCGTGGACTTCATAAAGCTATGTTTATATTTGGAGGAAGGGCCAGGAGGATAATAGTTTTTCAGGCTGTTCATAAGTGAAGTGAAATGTCAGGTTCTTAAATGGTAAATGTTTCCCAAGGGCTGTCTATCTAAATCAGAGGCCAGTGAACTCCCCCCTCCCCCCCCACACACACAAAGGGTCAGACTGAAGCTATGCTCTCCAACCTAACACAAAAGCAGCCTGGATGATATATAAATTGTAGGGAAGTTCAGACTTGCCCTTTGATAGGTTGAATTGAACCTGCAGAGATGAACTAACACTGGATGAGCAGACGAAAAAGCATACCATTTATTGAATCATGGTTTTCTGTGACATGAGAGCCTTCAGAGTGAAGAACTGAAGGTCCAGGGTGAGCTGTCCATGTTTGTGCTCAGGTTCAACAGCACAGGGATGGCCAGGTAGAACGTGCTTAGACTCAGAGGGTCTGAGCTCATGGAAACAAAATGGGGGGAACCCAGCAAGACCTGTCTGTTCAGATCCTTCATGGCCCCTCAGTGGCAGCATCTTTTCTTCCAAGTGTGGGGCAGGGTCCCTCTGGGATGAGGGTCTTAATTACTTTATGGCTGATTGTTGCACAGAAAGGCAGAGGAGGAGGTTAGAATATTTTTAAGTTTTATGGTTGGCTTTGTGGAGAGAGGGGCTGTAGTGTGTGTGGTTGCCTTGGGGAAAAGGAATTCTCATTTCTGTGGCTTGCCTAATGGGAGAATGAGGGGTAAGAGACAGGAGAGCAGGGGGACACTTTGCCTCTGGGGCTCTCACTTTGGGAAATCGTTTTCTGAGCCCCAAACAAAACAAATGGGTATGGCTGTGTGCCAACCCCTGAGAGTACAAGGCACTGATTTTCTAACACAAGTATGTTTAGAATTGGAAGTGTCAGTAGTATATAGTCATGACTTCTAAATTCAGCCCTCATAGAGCTGCTGATTGGTCAATAACAGTAATTCTGCTAGCATTGACACTCTTTTATTGGCCTGGGGAAGTGGAATTCCTAGATATTGCAGTAGCTTTTATTTATTTTCTTTTCTGTTCAAGGGCAGCAAGCTTAAAATGTTGCTTGTGAAACTTTTGGATATGCGCTGTGAATTTTAAGGTTTACAAATGAATGCAACTGTAAAATGTTTTGTCTAAGAAAAAAGTAATTATTCTCACTGCTTTGCACATAAAATGCATGAATGATAAATAAAGTTGAATTTGTATGCATACAAGCAGATGCAGATACATAAATTAGTGTATTGCAATTAAAATGTTGCCTGTTTTTCCTCTTGAATGTTTCTTAGGCTTATGACCTTCGTGCAAATAATGTTTAATAAGGAATCTACAATGTGTAACTCCTTTGTAAATTATTAAAAGAACTGGCATTCCTACTGTATAATATCAACACAAACTATATAAAATACGCCTTGCCTCTTGGTGTGTGTAGACAGCTCTCTGGCATGCAGAGAGGAAGAAGCAATGAGTATATCTCAAGGGTTGTTTTCATGTCTGTGCTTGGTGTAGGGACATTATTGTGCTTCCCCTTTTGCAGAACTATTATTGTTTCACTGTTATTTTTAGATGCTGGGAATTAGGCATTCGTGGTAGGAAAGTCCAGAAAAAGTTGAAAGAAATACCCCGTTTCACGTCGGGGAGTGACTGAGTGGGAAATCCAAATGGGCAAATCTTTATCACCACCTCTTCCCTCCTGTCTGCTTCTGTCCTCTCCTCTCCTCGGGAAGTGATAGCATTGGTTGTTTGATATATCAGCACTTTCCCTCACTTGAACTTGGAAGTTCTTTGAGAACAGTGACTTTAAAGTTGGTTGAAGTGATTTTCAATGCTCAGTGAGTCTGAACAACAAAACTTTATACATTTCTTCTCTCGGGCATGGTTTACTGGCTCCGCATAGTGTGACATCACATTTTCTTGTTGTTAAATATGTAGCCAAACCATCTTGCTCTGGACATGAGATGACAACCACCAGTAGGGCCATATAATTTCGAAGCATTTGTCCTTATGTGGTTTCTTGACCTAGAATGTCAAAATTTCTAACACTTTTTTTTTTTTTTTTAAGTGATCTGTCATCCAGGTATTCACTCTGGGGACCTGGGAGTTGTCCTGGGCTCTCATCCCTCCTGTAACAGGTCTGGCTCTCAGTGTTGAGGTAGAGCACTTCTCCAGTGGGATCCTTGGCTGCTATCTCCTTTCTCACCACATTAGCATGGTTCTCTCTCTCTCAAATGTAGACCATGCTCTGCCCCTGGCTTATCCTCTGGTGATGGCCCATGGCCATGGATTAATGTTGACACACAGCCCTCTGTGAAGTCCTCCAGCGCATCCCTGGCCTTGAGCTCTGAGCAGAGCAGCCCACTCCATCCTGTGAGTCCTCAAACTGTGCTGTCCTTCCCCAGGCCCTTGTGGGGAGCATAACTTCACCCTCTCCGCACAACAGACTTGGTCTTGTCCAGTCTGGAGCCCATTTCTCAGGTCTCCGCGTGCACTTCCCTGGACATACAGGCCCTGGCCTTCGATCCCTCAGCCTGTGCACATCTCTGTGGCTGTGCTTAGTACACAGGCAGAGATTTTCCCCTGCCAGGCCTCCTGCTGGGTGGGAGCTGTGTCCTCTGCACCTGCAGTAGTCTTACATTGGCCTAGGGGCACCAAGTTCACTACCAACATTGCTCATCTCATCCCTCACATGTGTGTGGCAAACTAGTGTTCGTTCTTCTAGACCCTTGGCTGTGGTCACCTCTGCAGGATTTCTTTCCTTTGGTGGCCTCTCCAAGTGATTTGAAACGTGTCCGTGTGTGTGTGTGTGTGTGTGTGTGTATGGGCATGGGCATGTATACTCATTCCATTAATTTTCTTGTTCCTTTTTTTTCCTTCTAGGTATCTTTTAAGACCTTCAATTTTTTAAAATATTCAAGTTATAACTTTTAATATAAATTTCTCAACAGGTTTGCATCACATTTTTAAAAACTCTTTCCTGCTTTAAAGTTAAAAAAGATGCTTCTCTTTTGAAGGAAAGCCCCACCTTTAGCCCCTCTGCCCACAGATTTTACTAAAGTCGGGATTTCTGAAGCCTCTGCCCATGGCTCCTTGTGTGGCTCTTACCTGCCTGGGCTCCACTCAGGTGTATTGGAGTTACAGCTCCCTCTGGTGGCCAGATCAGCAGGTGCCTTTTTATTTCAGACAGTTAAAATTGTGTCCAAATCTAATACTAAATCATTAGAGTTCTTTCTTCAAGGAAGTATTAATTCAAATCATGTTTGGTTTTTCAGGTTTAAGTCACTATCAATAGTGGCACACAAAGGGGGGGAGTTATTTACCTGAAGCAATTCTTACTTTTCATCTGGTTGGTTTTAAAGTAGTACATAGCATTAAATATTATCTCCTCCTTTTTCCTTTTCTCTGCCAAACAATTTACTAAATTTGTAGTATCATCACAGTAAGATGCCACTCTCTAAAAAGGAATAATTGATCTTGAAAAGAAACAAAATTCTTTAAATGAGAAGTTTATATCAATATGGTCCCATAGATGAGATGAATTAGAATGTATTTTTATATTCAAATTTTTGTGGTTCAGAACATCAACACTCTTTTAGGTTTCTCTAAGAAGGGAATTTTCAAACTGACATTCTTTTTTTGTGTTTTATTTAGAGACAGGGTCTCACTGAGTTCCTTAGTGCCTTGCTGTTGCTGAGGCTGGCTTTGATTCTTTTTTTTAAATAAAAAATTTTTTTAGTCATAGATGGACATACTACCTTTATTTTATTCATTTATTTTTGTGATGCTGAGGATTGAACCCAGTGTCTCACATGTGTGAGGCTGCTCCACCACTGAGCCACAACCCAACCCAAACTGACATTCTTAATAAGGAAAAATAATACTGTTATACATTGTTGCCTATATCCATGCTGCTGATGGGAACAGGTGTGGGTCATCTCAGAAGAATTTAGATTTGGTTTTGGAATAAAAAAAATTCTTTTTGCATGTGGTCCTACCTGAGGTAGATGTTTACAGTACTGTTGAGAAATTAACTGAGCAGCCTATGACATAATAAAGGTTCAGAAGAGGGTAGAAAGGGCTTTAAGATTTTTTCTGTTTCCATCTCTTTCTTGTAGCTAAGTTTGCAATAATGTATATAGACTGTGTTACTCTCCACATTCACAGTAACCCTCAATGATAGCAATGTTTAAAATTTTTATATTTTTTAATGCAAGTGGTTATGTTTCTGTCTGGTATGCTTGTCTTGCTTTTTGTTTTTTGATAAACTTCTGGAGGCAGGGGAAGAGTCCATTTCTTGGATGAAATCTTGAGCAGACTGCTGAAGTGGCTGTTATATCAAAGAATTACCAACAGAGCAGGGGTGCTTAGAACACCCACGGAGGAAATGGTGTGGGTGATTCATCTCCTTATTTTGCAGGGTTGTCCTTCCCTTCCTTTGCTATCTTTTGATGTCTGCAATAACTGCCAAAAGCAAAACTAAGTGGAAAGCCAGGCATGTCTTCAGTGGGACAGAAATGGAGCAGCACTTAGGAGGAGAGTGTCAGTTTGAGGTGATGTTAAAATAAAGATACTGTGTTTTCCTTTGCAGGCATGAATATTTATTCTCAAGGCTGGTAGGCCAATTCATACAGCTCTCTACAGTGACATAGGCGCTGATACATTTTTAACACTTAATTAGTTCTCATGAGAGTGTTTGCACTTGACCGTCTGATGCTAGGACATTAGATCAATCTAAGGTCATCTTGCTCGTTGCCTTTAGACACTGACCCCTGAGGAAAGCAAGCTTCCAGAGCAAAAGCCCTGAAACTGTCTCAGCTAGGAAGAACAGTGCTACTTACAAGGAATGGTTCCCTTATACCTGGTGGCTGGAGAGAGTGAGAAACAGGCAGAGGTGGTCAGGAGTCTGGGGGCAGGGGCAGTGTCGTGGTCACCAGCGTGGGCCACATACCACGTGGCATCCCCTGAAGACTCTTTCTGCCCTTTCCCTCCTTCTTGCTTGATTTTATTCTCCTGGGCATTTGTGGCCAATCGGAGGCTTCATTAAGAGTTGACTAAGTGTAATCCCAGCACTTAGGGAGGCTAAGACGGGAGAATTGCGAGTTCAAAGCCAGCCTCAGCAATGGCGAGGCACTAAGCAACTCAGTGAGACCCTGTCTCTACATAAAACACAAAATAGGGCTGGGGATGTGGCTCAGTTGCTGTCACTGAGGTCACAAATACTACAGGTAGGGCCTAACGTCACACTGACACAGTAAGAACGTACATATTAAAGAACATGCTCGGAGAGACCCTTGAAGCAGGAGGCCTTGGTCTGTTCCTTCTTTCCCCCAGAAAAGACAGAGCAGCGCCAGGCCATCTGGCAGCACGATGGGAACAGCCAGTGGGGGAAACTTTGAAACTTACTGATTTGTACAATGTTAAATGCAAGGTGGTGCGTGCTGCTGTGAGAACCTTGGGAGGTGCCCACAAGGAGGAAATGGCAGCGCCCCGCCGCCGCCTCAATGGTGTGGCTAGACCCTGTGAGCGTTGCCATGGTTTGAGCATGTCACCTCCAAATTTAAGCGTGGCCAATGGGATAGTGTTAATTGACGGAAAAGGCGAGTGGTCCATGAGGACCCCTCCCTTGTGTGTGGGACGAGGAGCCCTGATGAGAGGGCTGGATGGAGGGAGTTTGCTTCTTTTGCTCTTCCGCCTCTTCCTTCATGTGGACACAGCATCCCTCCCCTCTGAGGGTGCAGCCCTCAGTGGACACCGAATGCCAAACCCTGATCTTGTACTTCCAGCATCCAGAACTGCAAGAAATAAACTTCTATTTTATAAATGAACCAGTCTCAGAAATTCTTGGAAGGCAGCACAAATTAACCAAAGCCAGCGATGCCCCCAGATTGTGCACCCTCGCGTATGTGTGTAGTGTGGACTCACACTGTATGTTTACTTGTTGGCAATGGCACAGTTCACTGGAAACGTCGTCACCTCGTAGCTCGCTTCTGTATGTCTTAGCCTTTTGTGTGTGCATCGTGCTGGAGAATGTTCAGAAGCTGCTGTGTTGAAGGGCAGATGGCCACCCTTGCAATCCGGGGCCGCTGGGACTGGCTTCAGAGCACCCTCCTAGTGGATTTAGAGGAAGTTGCAGTGCTCCCTATTGCTGCAGCTGCAGCTTTGAAGTTTGTGCCTTGATATTCTAGATACCTTTTAGCCTTTATCATGGCTGGTGCCCTATATGAGGCAGTGGATTGGAAGGGGACACCCGCTTGCTCTGAGCACTCCCTTTTGTTCCTCTAAGTCTCTGGCCCACTGCAGAGGGAGCCTTGGAAGGTCCTCCCTGCATGCCCTTAGGCCTATGCCTTGCCATGGGAGGCCTGGTTGAGTGAAGCTTCCTTCTGGCATTGGGTTGCCATTAAGGAGTGAAACTCCAGGTGGAGGTGGCCTGTCCCATGCCACTACCCTTGGTGCAAACACTTGGCCAGACTTCTCATGATGAAAATAAACTTTTTCTTAAGTGCAAAAACAAACACTCCAGTTGGCTGGAGAGTGGCATGTAGGTTGGTACTCACTGCATTTGTCTTTGTGGGAGTCACCCTGCAGTGCACTCTTAGGCTAGGCAGGAAGCACACCGTGCTCTAGACCCGGCCATGGCTTCTCACCTGTTCCTTGCTAGCCTTAGAGACTAGGGCTCCGCCTGTCTGACCTAGTTGATGAGTGAGTGTTCACTAAAGAGCCCCGCACTGCACTCCCAGGCCTGCTCTGTACAGCTCACTCTTCTGTGTACTTGTGGGTGTCAGATTGCTTCATCAGATTTACCTAAGTTACACTTGAATAGCCTTAAGTTTGTGCGTGGGGAAAAAAAAAAATTCCAGGTAGAAATTAATTTCAGGTAGCAATTTATTTTGAATCTGTTTCACTTATTTAACTTCTGCCTTCTTTCCTCTTTATAGACTATTTTGCTTGTCTTAACTTTTGGTGTCAAGAGTTACAGGAAAAAATAGTTAGAAGAAACAGCTACCTAAAGCAGTGGCCTTGTGTTTCACGGCCTTAAGGACTTAATGATGTTGATTGGAGAGATTTGGGGGAGGGTGTCCTGGGGAACTGTCTCACCTTGCTACTGCCATTTTCACAGAAATCATTGCATCATGCTCAGCATGGTTTTGCACATGGAGCATGTGGAGGTCTTGCTGGAGATGCTGCCAGGTCATCCCAGAAGCCTTGTTAGGCATGAATTAGAAGTTTACAGAAGTTTCTCAGAGGGCCTGAGTCAGTGATAAAGTTTCTGAAGATTTATGCAATGTATTTCAGAATGTTTGTTCTTGGAGACTTGGTTTTGGGGTACAAAAAGGTATTCCCTGCGCCCAGCTCCCCCTTCTCCCACGGTGGGACAATTACCTGACAAGGGAGAGGAATTTAAGCTATGTTGGTTTTCAGATGAGTTAGCACCAGGAGTGTACAGCCTGAGTCACAGTCCTTGTACTTGTATTAGAAGGGCAGTGCAAGCCGGGCGTGGTGGTGCACACCTGTAATCCCAGCACTTTGGGAGGCTGAGACAGGAGAATCGCGAGTTCAAAGCCAGCCTCAGCAATGGCGAGGTGCTAAGCAACTCAGTGAGACCCTGTCTCTACATAAAACACAAAATAGGGCTGGGAATGAGGCTCAGTGGTCGAGTGCCCCTGAGTTTAATCCCTGGTACCAAAAAAAAAAAAAAAAGTGCAAATGTGCAGCTGACCAAGGAGTGTAAGCTCCTGCAAATGCCACCGCAGTGAGAGGGAGACCTTAACTGTGCCGCAGTCATGCAGTGGACCACACTAGACCTTGGCCCCAAGAGGCTCACGCCCCTCAGCTTTGATACAGAGCCTGCAGTTCACCAGGTTGCTGGAACGAGATTTCAAAAGGGTTGATAGCTTTTCCACATCAAACACTGTGAAACTAGCAATGCCCACCAAACTTAAGCTTCTAAGAGAAAGATTTGAAGTGGTTTTACAACTCAAAAATCACAGGTGAGAATGACAGCTCAAGGGAAAAGGCCAGAATTTTTAATTTTGTTTTAACTTTTTAAGTTTTTGTTTTAACTTTATGTTTTTAATTTTTTAAATGTTTTGCATGGCCAAAGTTAAAGACAAAGTAGGGAAATGCTGCCAGTTTCTTAGTTTTCTTAATATATAACCATCTACAAATCAAAACCAGTAACCTAAATGAACAATGATCATTAGAGAATGGGTATAGACAGTTCAAAGAAAAAGGAATACCAAGGGAAGTGAACTTGTTGAGATCACCTCACTTACAATAAAAAGGAAAAAGCCATTAAAATGCCAGTGAAATACCATTTTCAACAAATTGTCAATTAAAAATTGAACAGCCCTTTCTGTTGATGTGGATGTGAGGAAACAGCTACCCCTAAATAATTGTTGGTGTGTAGGCAGGCACAGCCTCTAGCAGCTTGGAAAGGTTTATCTAAATGACAAATGCATACCCTCTCAGACCTGGCTCTCCTGAGCTTGTCAATTTATCTGACAGATACACATGCACACGTGCCCAGTGAAAGACAAGAATGTGTATTCCCGGGTAGACACCATCACAAAAGATAAGAACATTTTAAAAAAAGCCAAAGCCCCTGTTTAGACACAGGTGTCTCTTTTCTTCCCTCTCTGTGCTGGTTTCTTCTCAGCCAAGTTCTCTCTCTACAATGGCAGCTCTAGGCTTCTCTGCATACCACAGGTAGAAGTTCAGATGTGTGTGGAACTCGAATGTCCCTAGAATCAGTGGCTTTCCAGCCTGGCTCCACACCAAGGAACTTTAAAAATACATCAACCCTGATTTAGTTGACCTGTAGTGGGACATGGGTCAGGAGCCTCTGAGTGGGCCCCATTTTGCAGCTCTGGAAACCAGAAGTTAAAGAGGCTGCTTGTTACTCCTAGTGCCTGAGTTATGGGAGGTTGGACATGACGGGGGCCCCTGGCTGTGTACCCTGGACTTGAGCTTTTCAGTGATGTCACCTAGGTGGGCAGGGTGTCACACTCACTGACCTGTTGGCATCTTGTATTGTTGAATGATGGAAGTTAAACATATGCACATAAATGCTGTATATTATGGTATGGCTCTTTTCACAAGAGATTAGTATTTCTCTTGAAGTGGTGAATTATCTTTCTAATGAAGACATCGCACAGCCTGCTGCTCTTGTCTATCTGTGTGGCAAGATAGGAGCCATTTTCTAGCTATTCAGCACTGTTCTCCTGAATCTGAAACCCAGCCTTGACCTTCTCTCAGAGGCCCCTTTGTCAGACTGCAGCGCTGTGAACAAAAGAGATTTCTTTCACCTGTCCAGGGTGCCAGGGAAGAAGAGGCAGCTCACTGGGCTTTGCAACCCCTGGCAGCTGGCAAAGCCTTTGTCCTCTGATGTGTAGTGAGAGCTGACACCTCCTGGAAATCTTTACAATTGTTCTCTAGAGAAACCATTCTGCCTCAAGTGCCTATTTTTAGATTTTCTAAAGCCCACATCAATTTTTTGCTGCCTTTCTCTCTCTGCTCTAAGTCTGTTTGCAAGGCAGCGGGGCCTTTTGTCTTTAAAGTTCAGCACTGTGGGGTTTGCTCCCCACCTGAACTCCACCACCCAGGATGCTCCGAGGATATTTCTCCTGTCATTCTGACCCCAGACCAAAACCATAGGTAATAACCTTTACACGAGAGGAGTTGAAACAATAAAACCAGGTGAAGAAAATATCTTCCAAATGATCCTAGAAAGAAATGAACCAAGAGTGTAAACGGGTCTGTCTTAAGACTCTGGGGCCTTTTTTAACCTGTTCAACTAGACTGGTTTGAACTTTGAGCTCTTCAGTTGGTTGTCCAAGTTGAGAGTGAGCACATCTGAGGGTTTCCCTTGGGCCAGTAGTATGGTTCTGTTCTTTACATGAGCCCAGAGGTTGTAACTAATGGCAGCTATGTGGTTTTAAAGGTCATATGCTCTCCAGTCAAAGGCAGTGGTGGGCAGCTGTCCATCAGAACACCATCTCTCCTTTCCCTCCACTTCCCACCTTTCACAGGTCCTTCTCTTCCTCCATATTGTCTTATAAGAAAAATATCTTTTATTTTGTATTTTCTTTGAATAAAATAAACTAGGTAAATGAATGTGATATTCTCTAGAATAAAACTTTAAAATTCCAATACAACCAAACCAAGTATCCCCTTATGAAAAGGTGTTGGTTGAACATCCCTCATCTGAAAATATGAAATGCTCCAAAATCTGAAACCTCCTAAATACTGACATGCTACCACTATGGGAAATTCCAGACTTAACCTTATGTAACATGTTAGTCAAAACACAGGTGCACTAAAAATAATCATGTAAAATTACCTTCCGGTTATGTATATAAGGGACATATAAAACATAAATAAGCTTTTGTTTTTAAACTTGGACCCCATACCCAAGATCTCATGCACATGCAGATATTCCAAAATCATAATGGTCTTAATCATTTTGTATAAGGAACCCTCAACCTGTATACGTAGTTGTAAAGATTAGAAGGGTACACAACAAAATACTAACATTACATTAGGGTGGTAGGAGTATTTGCTGTTTTTGCAATTTCTAAAATTTTTTCAAAACACATTTGGTGTTATCAAATATATAGAAAGAAAAATGTGCTTTCTGTTGATCTAGCAAACACACTTCTAAAGGATTTGATTTTATGAAAACAGTGGAGAATGTGTGTGTATATATCTCCAAGAGATGTTTATCCAAAGAAAGTTTAGAAGTTAAAACCGTCTAAATTTAGTTTAATTATGATATGTCTCTATGTTAGAATAATATGAGGCCATTAAAATGATGTTGCAGATAAATATTAATGATATTGAAATATTTTGTGACATAACACAAAAAAGCAAGTTGCAGATTGGTTTGTGGTTTGATCCCATCTTTTTGTAAGAAACACAATCTTATTTGGGTAAAACCTGTAATTTCTTCTCACAGCTGACCTTTTACCCCTATGGTTTAAATCCATCTCCTACCTTCCAATAGAATTAAGTGAGCAGAGCTTATAATGACCAACTGACTTCTGGATGGACTATTGATGAGTATAGTGCCTGAGATACTTAAATACCATTTGTATCAGTGAATAGTGGGTTTCCCCTACACTGTGTTTGAGTTTCTGTAGAAGAAGCCATAATGTTAGTTGGCACACTTTACTGAAAATCAGAAGCCTAATCTTTGTAATGGGAAGCTAAATGATGTGTGTTCAGATTTGTTTTGAATAAGTGATGCTCTGAGCTGAAGGAACCAGCTTTGGTGGCTGTTTGAGAATTCATGAGCTGTTTGTGTTTATTTGGATTTAGTAAAGTTCCTGGGGCTAAGACACTCTGAAGGCTGGCTCCAGTGCAAGTGGTAAATTACTAAGGAAGATTTTGGCTTTATTCTATAGCAAAATAAAATTTTGTTGGTAAGATCAGGCTCATTACAAAAAAATTGTATTAAGCTGGAGCTTGTATGGTCAAAGTACTGAATCGTATGCACAGATGACAGTCATTGAAGACTTCAGAGAAGTTGAGACCAGCATGGAAGGTGAGAGGCAAGCCCTGACAAGGCCTTCCATCCAAGAAAGGCAGTGCCCACACAGTGATTGGCAGATACCTAGGAGGAGTCTGGTAAATACTTGAGGAATGAGATAACAGGCGTTCCAAGCCTAGGTTCCTAAATGCATGAACCTGGAACATAAAATGGCAGGACAGAGCTGTCACTTTAACATACGGGCATTCTGAAACTGAGAGATGAAGCACATTGTTCAGGATCACAAATGTGTTTTCAGGTACTATTGACCTCCAAGTACACCATTAAGTTAGCAAGAGGAGAAAGTGACAGGGAAGTTCCTTGAGATAGGCTTGCTGATTTTGGAAAGGTTAAGATGTTGTGTTAAGTCAAAGTAGTTAAGGGCATCATTAGGGTTAGTTCTCAAGAGTCCTGATTTGGGGCTTATCTAGTTGAGTGACTCATGTCCTCCCTCTGACAATTTGCCACTCTCTTTAATGTTTGTTTACTAGGCTGCCTTGACATCTTTTCAGTGTCTCCATAGTTAGTTTGTACACAGCATCATTCATGGCTTTCTGCTGGGTTGGTGGTGATGGGGCCCACGGGGACTTGTCTCTGTCCTCTGTGGATGCAGCAGCCCTCTCTTTATGTTGAAAGACACCATATTTATAGGAAGATGGAGGAGACTTCTGAGCGTCCAGGAATTTTTATCACCACTTGCTAATGTGAGCTTAGCTTTGTCCATGAACATAAACCACAGATTTCCAGGTGTTTTTAAAAAGGGATTTTTTAAAAATGTGTAGAGTATTCTTCACTGGTACTTTCATTTCTAATTGCCTTAAACTGTTCAAGTTGAATATTGTCATGTTTGAACGTAATACTGCAGCCTGTGTGACTATGGCTATGCACTTGTGGTGGTTGCAGAGGTTTTTAAAATGTAGAGGCTGAGAGCAAGGCCCGTGTGTGTGGCCAGATGTGCAAACTATTTCTTGATATCAGCTATTTTATAGATGAATTATTTCTTGGGGCTATTTTGTATGGGAGAGTAGACACATGATTGGAAGACAGAGGTATTGAAATTTATCTCTAGTATAAAATTAAATATCAATGAGACACTTAATTTTGTAGTGTTGCGGATAATACATTGAGCTAATGTGGGTAAAAGGACCTTTTCTGTGCTATAAAGTTCTGATCATTCCTGTCTTCCTCAGTACCATCCCCTTCTGCCACCACATATAGGAGGATTTATAGCTGTACCACCCAGCCTTTTTACAGATGCTTATAAAACCTGTATTTATTGTCTTCCCTCTGGTATTTTCTTAGAAATTACCAGTATCAATTAAGAGACCATCCCATTGCCCCTCCCTTAACTATAAATTTTCTAATTTTTCCATGACCTTCACTTCCTCTGGTCATTTCCCCCTAAGATTGGCATCTGCTCTCAACAGCCTCCTAAACCTATTATTTTCACCAAGGATGGATGAAGGCTTGGGAGGAGAGAAGTGGTTAAGAATTATTGCTTCAGGGCTGGGGTTGTGGCTTAGTGATAGAGTGCTTGCCTAGCACGTGTGAGGCACTGGGTTCAATTCTGAGCACCACATAGAAAAACTAAAGATTCATCAACTAATAAAAATATTTTAAAAAATTATTGCTTCAAATGTCACCTGACTGGTGGCTCATTATTCCTGACCTGATTTCCAGCACATTCTCCATTCCCACTGCATGGAACAGCTTACCTGAACCCACCCAGGTTCTTCCTGAGCAGGCCAAGCTCCAAGGCTCACTGCACTTGGTGGGGATGCCCGTCTTGTGGTGTTCAGTAGTATCAGCAATTGGCTGTTCCATTTGGGTGACATCCTGACTTTTTGCTGTACCTCTCTCCAGGTGTCCTGGGAATTTTATTCTTTATGACCACACTCCCAGGTATTACATGGGGAAATGAGGGGGGTAGGGAGGAACAGAATTTTTATAAGTCTGTGGGAAAAAAGTAGAGATTGGAAAGAAGATCTCATGGTAAAGAGTGAAGGTCATTCTTGAGCGGCCACCCTAGCTACCAGAAAGTCACTATGATAAAACAGGGATCCCATGGTCTGCCTCCTAGAGAATGGATGCAGGGCTCCTAACTGCAGTGTGCAAGAGCTACCACCAGATGGTGATGGTGGCTTCTTGACCCAGGTGGGACTCTGCATCTTCCCTTCCCATGGAAGGTCACTGTATAGGCATAATGTTGAATGAGTAGCTCATCCCCTTGTCCTTATTAAAGAGTGGTCTTATAAGTAATCTGTGAATTCCAATTATAAGAAATAATTGCCTTTAAAAAGGAAGCACTAGAGAAAAGACCTGTTGGCTGTCTCAGTTGCCAGTTCTCTTCCTCGACGCTCTTGGTTCATTAAAATGAGCGTGTTCTTGGCCTTGAAATGGGAATTTACACAGAACTTTGGGGAGAGGCCACCTCCACCTTGAGCTACAGCTTGGTGTCCTTGGGAGGATTTTGGCTTGAAGGGTCATGGTATCTGTCTCTTTGGCTGTTGTATGCAAAAATGATTCCAGAAATGGCCTTCCTAACCTGTTGGAGACATTGGTTAAAAGGGGAGGAGGTAACATCTTTTGTGTTGGATATACATTAGATCAGTTATTGATTTGATTGATCAAGAAATCCTGGGGATTGACCGGGTTTTGTACACGCTAGGCAAGTGCTCTACCAGTTAGCTATACCCCCAGCCCCTTGGATTGGTTTTTAAACTGAGGGAAGGGAGTAGCCATTGGTTGATTTAGGACAATAGTCCGAGCTACAAGCCCCTGAAGGGTAAGTACAGGCTGAGGGGCAAAGGCACGTTAATTGGGGATGTCACTCTCAAGACGTCTGTGATCTGGCCCCCTTACACCAGGGCATGGAGGAGGTCTTGAGGCTCCATTACCACAGATGAAAAAGCCAAGGTGGGGTGGATTCAGAAATTTGCTCAGTGTCACCAAGCTAGTAAGTTGGTGAGGATGTCCCCTAAAGCTAGTTTTGAGTATAGGCTCATTCCATATTTATGGGAACAATGGAAAATTATTTAAACAGAAGTATCCAGAGGGTTTTTTATTTCCTTGAATATTCTGTCTTCTAGCATTGGATGAACATTTGGAAAATGATGTCATTCATTTTCAGAAAGGGACATTCTGGATGTTCAGGATCTTGTCCCAGCTTACACCTGAATACTTTTCACTGTAAGTTGGCTGTTGACGTTCATGGTGATGTTTTGCTGTGAGGGCAGTGTTGTAGGGCTATAGTTTGAATTGTTTTTTTGTGTGTGTGTTTCTCTTGAATCCACGAAGTTCCTCCTGTAGTCATTGGCTGGGCTGCCTCTGATGAGCTGTTTCTGTCTTCCCCACATTTAAATTTGCTTCTGATTTGAGAGAAGCAGGCACCAGCAGCAACCTCCAGCTCAGACAGCAAAGCTGGCCCAGCACAGCTTGTCAGTGCCAGGGTGGGTGGCTGCAGCAGCCCTACCTGGGCGGTAACTGCTCAGAGCCCTCCCCTTGGAGCACCTCCCTCGCCTGCTCTAGGCTGTTGATTACCTGTCCGGGAACTGATGAGACCAGGATTTCTCTTCCGATCTTGCTGTTGTTAGGGGAAACAGACCAACCATCTGCATTTAGACCAGTCTGCCTCTCCCTCTCCCCATTAAAGGAGGTCTTCCTGCCTGGAATCTGGTAAGTGCCACCAAAGGGTCCGTTTTCCTTGCTGACTCCATCTGCTCCGACAGTACCAAGAGAGTATTCTCGGTTTCATGGATCCATTAGCTTTAACTTAAAAGTGCCAGGATTCGGGGGACTCTTTGAACCTGCCTTTTTTCCCTTTAGTGTCTACTGAACATACATATATGTGTATATATATTTTTTTGTACTCTTTCAAAATCAAAAGGTATACAGTGAAAAATTTTCCTGATTAAGCTCTCTCATCTTGTTTGAAACCCCTTTTCTTTTCAGGGTAGTGCACTGAAAAATTATACAAATAATGCCTGGGTGCCTCCCCCTCCTGTATGAATAAATCAGTGCATTTGTCATCGCTGTGTTCCTGAAAATGTCAAAAATAGACACAGCGAAGGGCTCTGTCAGGCAGAGTTCAAAAATTTGGTATAAAACTCCAGGTGAAATGAGGACAGATCTTTTATTATTTTTTTTTCTTTTTAGTCTTTGTTATGTACTTGATTGAATTTAAATCACAGTTAATGGAACCATCTAGGTCACAGTGGGGCAGGTATACCTTGTCATTGTTTCAGATTCGCCTCCTGGGACACAAAATCTTCATTTGCTTTATACCTTTACGGGAAATACTTGGCAATGAGTCACGTGACTCCTAACTTTAGTTTCCACGTGTGTTCTCAGATTTAACCATTTTGCTCTTATATGGAGAGAGATTGTTAGGAGCTTTGAAAAATGGAAAACCAAGTGCCTGGTGGATCATTATTCACTTTCCCATATTCTCAGCCTCCACATATTTAACTTTTCTTGTCTTTTTAAGAGAAAAATCCCACCATCACATATTCTCTTTAAGGAGGACTCGTGTTAAATGTCATTAAGAAACCTGTAGAAATTTATTTCCTGGAATCAACTGCCTTTCCATTTTTCCATTTGATGTTAATCTCACTAGTCAGAACAATGAGGCTCTCCTTTCTCTCTCTCTCTCTCTCTCTTTTTTTTTTTACTTCAGTCACAAATAATGCTCTATGGCAAATATATAATTTGAGAAAAATTGAATTATGTAATGCTGAATGGAAAACCAGGGCAATGCTTGCAGTTTGAGGGCAATTCTATAAACAATGAGAAACTCTCGGGCTGCCTTAGACAAAGGATGAGACAGGAGCTGGCCTGGAATTCGTGAGTGGTGGAGGAGGAGAGAGGATGAGGAGGAGGAGGCAGCCCCAGCTTGGGCAGCAACTTGAAGCATGTCAGAAAGAACATTTGTCAGAAATCTTCAAAACCGTGACCGTTGGTAATGTGTGAAATTGAACTTCTGACCCTGTTTGCTTGATGGTGACTTCTTGTTTTGCTTGAGAATCGTGCAGTCTTGGGTCCCTGGATGTGGGATAAACAGCAAAGACAGTTCATGGACTAGGGACATGCCATTCTTTTTGTATGTGATTTGAAATTGTAGAGCCTGGACCATCTCTTCAAAAGATGATGTTTCCCCTGAGAAATGGGAAACTGGTGAGAGAAGTCCCACAAACCTTACATGTTCATGATTTCTTACTGGAAATTGCTTTACACATGAGGTAATCATCAAACCTTACAAGGGAACAGGAAGAATAGAAAATAAACCCAAGGC
>PVHX01008919.1:0-79970 GCA_004024805.1 Geosciurus inauris
TGACTAAAAAAGGAAATTCTGAATTAGGCTGGAGAGAGTGACAGATCTCATTCTAATAAAGGCCCTCAAAATCTCATCACAAATTCTCTCATATCAGACTGCAAGCAATGCTGTTCTGAAATAACATTTAATTTTCTGAATTACTTCAAGTAGTTTGACTAATACGAGAAGGAACTCTTTTTTAAAACAAAGATTAAGAGGACTTCTAAGCTGATAATATAATAATATCATTTTCAAGAAAAGTTCAGGACTTCTGGCAGATTACAACTCAGCTTATAGTTATTCATTTTATACGTTTTTTAAAAAAATACATCTTGTGGAGGATTTGTGAAAATCTATTATGTGAAATAAAGAATCACATAATGATTTTGTTCTTTCAACACCGTAGTTGGGCAATTTAAGAGTGTAGCTTAAGAGGATAATATATGCTTTTCGTTGCGTCTAACTCGTGTGAAACAAGGGCAGTCGCCGTGTCCAGGAACCATCCACACCCTGCTACTCTGGTCACAGGGCTCCCTCTCCCTTGCTCACAGGGGTGCTCCAGCTGCAGCACAGCAAGTGTACAGGCTCCCTCCTCTGGATGTTGGCCTGTGCTGCTGGAGCTCCTCTCCCAGAGCATCCTGGTGGTCACCTCCTCTGGAAGGTGCTGGACCTCTCAGGAAGGGCCCTGCCAATGCCACTGCTACTCTTTGCAACAGGTGGGTTGTGATTGTCTGCTACTCTGAGCATCTAGCTCACTAAATTCTGGGTTTCTTTTACAGCAGCGACCATAGTTCACTTATTTGTGAATGCCCACTATTCAGTAACTTACAGTGAATATCTGTTTGCTGAATGAGCGGTTGAGGTACCTATATTTTTTTAGGGGAAAGGTTAACATGAAATTATTTGTTTCAGCATTAAAAGGTATTTTCAGTGCCATGTGTTCCAAATCTGTAGTCAGTGATTAGATCCCTGTCAAGATGTCCTCAGTGTCTAATTCATACTGGTGGGTGGCTGCTGTGCACATACTTGAGTTTGATCTGGATATGCAGAATTAAGAGAACTCTGTTTCCTGGTTGATTATGCACTCCTGCACTTTACCCATGAGCATCCCCTTTTATTTTCAAAAGTTGTTCAAAAATCAAAATTATATACAAAAGAATATAAGAGTTTAACCCTTTGGCCATCTGCTCTATTCATGCTCATCTCTAAATATTACCATTTTAAGTATTTCCTGATGTATACCTTCAGTGCTTTCAAATGCAAATATAAGAGATTATAAATACATTCTTGATTTTTTCTCATTTTATTTATGAATATTAACATACTAGTTCATTGTCTACCTTGTTTTATTACATTAGGGAGGTCTTAACCATCTGAATATGTAGAGAGCAACTTCCTCCTCTTTCCTTTACATCTTTTCATCAAGATGAGTAGTTGCTGTGGTTTAGATCTGAGGCGTGGTCCAGAAGCTTATGTGTAAAGTCAGTGCAAAACAGTGCGGAGGTGAGATGGCTGGGTGGGGGGAGCCTTACCTGACCAGCCAGTAAATCTGTTAGAGTAGAGGTTGGGTGGTGACTGTAGGCAGGCGGGGTGTGGCTGGAGGGGTGGTCACTGGGGGCCTGTTTGGGAGGTTTATATTGTGCCTATGGTGAGGGGCGCTCTCTCTCTGTGCTTCCTGGTGCCATGTCCCCAGCGGCTCTCCTCTGACGGGGTCTTCCACTATGACACACTCTCACAACTTTCCTTTTTTGAGGGGCCTGTTTTCTCGGCCAACGTTCTTCACCTGCAGGGAAGTCCAGCTGTCCCCTGTAGTGTCTCCTTGCGAATGCTCCACCTTTGCTTGTACCTGAGTGAGTTCGGTCTCCCACCTGTTGGCAGGGCCCCTGTGGAGGGACGAGCGGCCCGGTCGGTCCTGCTGCCCCCCTGTGCAGAGGCTCTCCATTCATCCCGGCATCTTTGAAGCCAGGCCCTCGGACTCCCTGGCCCTCATCTGGTTGACAATGATGCTTTCCTCCATGGGGCTCTCCACATGCCTTCTTACAGGACACAGAGGGCCCTTGCTCCGCCTTCCCAAGATCCCTTTCTCTTCAAGGGAAGGAGGCTCACTTCTGCCTCTCAGCTCCTGGGGCGACCTGGGCGCCTCTTCCTGGCTGAGGACTCATGCCCAGGTCCTGCTGGGTCCTGCACACCGCAGCTGGGTCGCGGCACCGCCCTGGGTTCTAGGGTTCCTGGTCACCGCTTTCCGATGCTCTGCTCTGCGGCGCTGCTCTGCGTGCGCCTTCCCCACTTGATGCCTGCTGGTTGGGGCTTCTCAGCCGAGCTTATATGTCATTTAGAGATGGCGAGTTTATCTTTTTCTTAGTGCCTTATTGAAGATATAGTCAGTGGGGCTTTCCTTTTTGTTTTGTTTTTTTTCAATTTAGTTTTCCTTATTGTTTCGTTTTATTTCAAGGAAGAGGAATGAGAAGATTCAGAATGAGCTGTTGCTCGACGGCTCCCCGATCCAGTTTTGCTATTCATAGTCTGACCTCTTGGCGTTTGAGAAACCCCTGGACGGAGTGAAGACCTATGCTCAGCGGTGGGCACATACCTGTAATCACAGAGGTTCAGGAGGCTGAGGCAGGAGGACGGCAAGTTCAAGGCCAGCCTCAGCAACTTAGTGAGGCCCTAAGCACCTCAGTGTGACCCTGTCTCTAAATAAAATATACAAAAGGGTGGGGCATGTGGCTCAGTGGTTAAGCGCCCCTGGGTTCAAATACCAATACCAAAAAAAAGAGCTGTACTCCAGAGCTGGGGTGGTCATGCGGATCTGGAGTTTGTACAGAGTCACCACATAGATTTGGGAAAGCTATTTGACAACTCCGCTCCTGTTCCCTCCTGCTGTGGCGTTAACAGCTGCAGGCACCTCCTAGGGATGCTCTGTGCCTGAGCTAATGCAGGAAGCGCATTGAGAACAGGGCCCAGCGCAGGGCCGGGTAGCTCTACGCACCAGCTGCCTCCCTGTTGAGGCTGCGCTGTCTGTGCGTATCTGTCTGTCCTGGCTTCACGATTCCCATGTTTTGCACCGCAATCATGTTTGTCTGACTGGAGTCTGTGGCAGAAACTGAGCTAACAACTAAGGCCTGGTCATGTCGGTGATGGCCTATTTAACCTCCAGGGCCAGCATTTGCTTTTCTATATTGTAAAGCTCAGAGGGTCGGTTTTAGGAACAGGCAGAGGAGATGAGAGGAAGTAAAGGACAGCAACCATCTAGCGACACAAGCGCTTCAGGTGTTTGGTAAATACGGCTTCACACAGGTCGCCCTTGATTTCACAATGTTTGAAGAATAAGTCAACCATTCTGTTTTGATCATGAAAATACTCAAGTTGGGTGATATTTATCTATTATTTAAAGCAGAAAATTTACCAGAGAGCCCTTAGGGATCAGGAGTTCTTTTTACCTGTATTTGAAGAATGCTACTTGGGTCTTTCTACGTTGTTTGGATTTTCAAAGAAACAAGTTCTCAATACATTGAAATTTGCTTCTTCTGTAGATTTTCATCATTTGAGGTTGCTTTTTAGCTTCTGGCTAAAACAGTTTACTGTTTAAAAAAAGACAGAAAAGCACAAAAAAGAAGATAATCACTTGAAATCCCATTACCTGAAGATAATTGCCCTCAACATTTGGGGGACTTCCCTTCAGTCTTTTAAGTTGGCATATGTTTCCCACCAAAATCAACAAATTTAGTGTCTTTCCAAGTGTTTGTTCTGCAAATGAATTGGAATCTACCCTAAGCATGGCTGTACAGAAATTGAGACATTTTAGGTCCTTTATAATTCATTTTAAGCCAGCAGATCCTACTTGTATTTAAATTTAGTATTAAAAATTCTAGAAATTCTAGCAATCATCTTACACATATTATCTTACATATATTCTCTAGATCAATGGTAGAACTCAACTCTGAGTTGAGTTGCTATTGAATTAGCTTCACCCAGGCCTCTTTCTAAAATCACATCTCCGTTGTGTGTACCTCCTTCTTTGTGTTTTAGAGTCATGAAACCATTTTAGAAATCTAAATTTTAGAAATTTAGAAATATATACGAATGTGATCTGTATAACAAGACCCCTTATTACTCTCATTGGATAATTATCCAGCATCATGCCAGGAAGGAGACAGAATAAGATTGTCTCAGAAAACAGACTCAAGTAGACACAAGGTACAAATATAACTATAATACATACTTCATAATAAAAGTCTACAAAATGTAGAGGTAAGCCTCCTGGAAACTACCCAAAATACTTTATTGGCTACAGAATCAATACATGGTAAATATTTTTAAAATTACACAATCCAAGAGGACCTGTTACTTGTCTGGTATCAGAGACTGTTGTCAGGTAAGGATGTCTTCCTTCCAGCAGGAAAAGAGCCTCAGCTATGAAGATGGAAGTAACTGAAGCCTGACAGGCCACTGGCAAACTCTAGAGGAGTCAGAAAAATCCTTGTTGGATCCTAAAGGAGACTGGGGAGAAGTACCTATGACGTGAGGTGGGCAGACAGCCTGAGAGTGATGAGCTGGTCAGGGGAATGCCCAGAGCGAGCACCCTGGAGGACGCCCTAGGGATGGGGACCACAGGGCTTCCTTGGGCAGCCGGGCAGGGGCGTGAGCTCCTTCCTTCTTGATGGTGGTTCCTCCCCTTTCCCTTCACCTGCCCCTGTTCCCTCCCCTCCCTGCCCCTCCACTCCTGTCCTCTGTCCCTGCTGCCCAACCTGGACCTGACTACAGTCCCCTCTCCCATCTGGAGGTCTCCCACTTTCTTGTTCCCTCTTTTTTCTCCTGTAAAGATCTTTTTCTGCCACCTTTAGCATGAGCCTGATGAATATTTGCAATAAAAATCCAGCCAACATTAGGTTTCTTATTCTTGACTGAAATAGAATTGAACTTACTGAAATTGTGAAGAACAAATCTCAGAAAAGCTGAAGTAGGGTCACCTTGGTGGCATCTCAACCATGACTGTGGATGTGCGTCTGTTCTCATCACACCAGTACAGAGGTTCTGTCTCCAGGGACAGCTGATTTGTCAAAAGCTTTTGCATAACAGGCCACAGGTGACTGAGGAAGTGGGGGCTCTTTCTAGTTGTAGCTTTGTTAGGCCATTTCGTGAGACTGGAAGTCTCTCAGGGTGGTTCTTCTTACCCACATTTGTGGCTGGAGACACTGCAGGGCCTCACAGACTGTGGCCTGGGTCTCGTTGTATTTCCACAATTATTTTAGAGCTTATAAAATGATATTGGATTTTTTCAGAGATTAAAGCAGTTCTTAGGACTTTCCACTAGTATTTACAGCCGAGAAGGAAAGATTGATGCAGAAGAAGGTGACCAAGATGGTTAAGAAGCTGAAAATAACAGAACAACACTCACAGTCCTAGGAAACACCAAAATATCTCAACCCCTCTATGAGTATAGCCAATGTTTTGTGTTACCAAAGGTGCCTCTGTTTATTGGATATTTCTGTGATTTTGAGCATAGTGAGAATTCAAATTCATAGCATCTTCTTTTTTTTTTTGGTACCAGAGATTGAACCCAGGGGAGCTTAACCACCAAGCCACATCCCCACACCTTTTTATTTTTTATTTAAAGACAGAATCTCACTATGTTGCTTATAGTCTCACTAAGTTGTTGAGGCTGGCCTCGTACCTGTGATCCTCCTGCCTCAGCCTCCTGAGCCGCTGGGATTACAGGCGTGCACCCTTGCACCCGGCTAGCATCCTCCTTCTATTGGTTCTGGAGGGTGCAAGTTGTCTTGTGGTTTCTGTTGAGTGGAGAAGAAGAGGGGAGGCTGTGCGTGAGTAAGCAGTGGTGACATCGACAAGCCATTCTGCCTGACAAGGTCCTGGGAGGCTGTCAGGAATGCATCTGTGATCAAACAAGTGGACACAGGCCCACAGGAGAGGAAGCTGTCTGCCAGGGAACCGTGGGATGCTGCAGTAACAGTGTGTCAGGACATCCATGACAGGATGTGGACTTGGGTCTGGTGATGTAGGAGAAGGTCTATGGAAGCAGAGGTCTGCTCTGGGTGGAGGGGTGTCAGAAAATGGGAACACCTTCATTCATTGCTGGGCATCTCAATCAATCTCCTTGATGCCATCTGTATCAGGGCAGATGGAGGCAGGAATAAAGTTGACAAGTTTGCCGCCGCTCATTGCAACAGAGAGGAGATGTTTGGTATCTGGTGGGTTTCACGGTGACCTTGTTTTTGCTCACTCTATGCTGAGAGCGACGGGGCTCCACGTGCAGAGTCTGTGATGTTGCTGTGGCTTAGCTCTGAGCATCCCGTGGGTTTTTGAGACATTGCATCCCAGTTGTGAGCAGCAGTTCAGTTCCAGGGATCAATTTGTTTTCTTCCGCAGTCTTAGCTTGGTTGGCGACTTTCAAGGCTCATCAGCATGTCAGAGAGCTCCACAAGGGACAGGCGGGGCCATTTTGCGGATTTCCTAAGGACAAACACTTCTAAGCTGAGGCTCATTTGCAGATTCCCACCTCCCTTCTTACTTGATAACATCCCCAAATATTTCAGTAACAGCAGATGGCCTGAAAGACTGTTGAATCAAGAGCTTCCCCTGGAAGCTGCTCTCAGACAGGAAAACACCTCTTATAACAGTGCTGGTGTACCCCATCCACCCTGCAAAGACTCCCAAGTCCCCGGAGTCAGGCGCGTTCCAAGTCCCACAGGCGCCTTTGGGCCTAGACTCCAGAGCTGGGAGAAAAAGGTTTTCCACCTAAGTCCCCAACTGCTATTTTGGTTTGACAAACCAACAAGCCTCACCCTGTGTGTGTCAGCAAGTACCAGTGACATAGAGCACCACTGTTGTTGTTATTGCGTGGGATCATGGAGCGGCCAATCCCCTGCCCACTTTTCCTTGTTGCAGGACCTCGTGGGAAGCGTCAGGTAACTCAGACAGAGGAGGCCACAGAAGGCCACGTTTGAGGTCCCTTCCTCTGTGGCACAAGTTGATGCCTTTTTTCCTGTTCTCTGCTGCTGTCCTGCCACCCTAGATGGTATCTCATACTTAAGGTTCTTGAAAACCCTTGCCAAAGTCAGAAAGGCTTCCTGTGTGAGGACCAACGTTTAAATGTATGCCATGGGACCAAGGTTTCTGAATGCAGGGTGCGTAGAGACTGGCCATGGCATTGTTTTACGCCCATGTATTCTGCACCTGAAACAAAAGGAAATGCCGTTCCCATCTGACCTCCCTCAGTTTAGCCTTTGGTTTGTGGTTATGTCTGTTCCTCTTCTTCCTCCTCCTGCTCAGATTCCTGTTGAGACATCAGCTTCCCTGCCCACACTGGCAGATTGGGTGGAGAAACCCTCATTTCCAACAGTGTCTGTGAGAAAATACTCTTCTGGCCATTATAATAATTCTGTCCCATTTTTCTAACCATTTTTCTGACGCTGACCTTTACCTCACTGTGTTTCTGAACAGCATCCTCCAGCAGCGCTCTGGCATGATTTGGGAACAGCCCCTTTCTTAGGGGACCTGTAAGAACTGTGTGCTCGCTGGACGCAGCACGTAGACTTGGGTATCCTTGGAGAAAGCCCCTCTCGATCTTAGTGACACTTCAGTGTAACCACTGACACACACACAATAGCTTTTCTTCTGAACACTGCCAGCTGCGTGGTGCCCACGAGAGGGTGTCTACGCTGTCAGGGGAAGTTTGGCCCAGGGGCTTGCAGAACTCCAAGAGCAGGCTCTGCAGTCTCCCCTGGTGGCCTTTTTCTCTCTGCCCTGCATGTGAAGTCCAGCAGGACTTCTTTTTACTACTTACTGAAATGCTATTTGAGCTTTGAGGACTTTCCACTTTGCACATATTTCAGTCGCCACAAAATTCAGATGTTGCCACACGTGGAATTGCATACCTATAATTACAGCAGCTTGGGAGGCTGAGGCAGGAGGATTGCAAGTTCAAAGCCAGCCTCAGCAACTTAGGCCCTAAGCAACTTAGTGAGACCCTGTCTTAAAATAAAATATAAAAAACAGGCTGGGGATGTGGCTCTGTGGTAAACTGCCCCTGAGTTCAATCCTTAGTACTTAAAAAAAAAAAGGATTCAACCTCCTCACAATGAAGAGATGTGACCTTTGGTGGAGCTCAATTCACCTGCAGCAGAACTAGAGTCGAAACTGGAGACCACAAGAAGCAACCCCAAAGACTGTCTCCTAGGAGCGGTCCTGGTCTGGACGTATGAGAGTCTCCCAGGATGTGTAAGGAGGGAAGTTTCAGGAATCCTGGTGCTAGGAGGGGCTGTGTATCGGCCCCCGTGTTTCACAGAGGGTGAAGCCGAGGGCTGGCCTGCTCTCCTGAGCCTGCCTTCTGGGTCTGGGTCCAGCTCCAGAGTGGTGATGGAGGATCTCGTGTGTGCTCTCTCCCTGTGTTTACCTGCGACCAGTTCTCAATTCTTAGTTTTTGTTCTACATGAGAATCAGTAAGGACAAGTCAATCTAAGTGACCTGGGAGATGTGGACTCATTATGTGGCTGTAGTGTATCCATGCGTATCCATAGAGATCAGCCCTTATTGGTGGCTGAAGTGGCCCAGATCAGCTAAAACAACGTTGCACACTCTGGGTACTGAACTTGTGCTGAGTGGTCACCAAGAAGATGAATGAGATGGCCTTGGACAAGCACACCACCTATTTATTTAGGTGGTAAAAGCCTAAGTGCTCAGAGCAAGAAGCCAAAAAGTAGATACAGGAGTGCATCTTGCCTGCTGGGGAGAGACGTTCTGCGGGGTCAGGCTGTGATCCAAGAGAGGCTGGAGGGAGACTGGGCTTGGACTGGAGGCTTCCTTGAGGTCCTCATCACTAGGTGGCCATTAACCTCTCAGTTCTCAGAGCCACAGGCCCCTTTGCCTGTTTCAGTTATTGTCTTCTTGCCGTAGGAATTAATCACTGAAAGTTGGTTTCGCTCCTTCAGCCATTTGAAACAGCTTTGTTTCCAATGTGGCGGCTCCTGAAGTGCTTTGGAAGTGGAACATGGAGTAGAACTGGCTTTTAATGAGGGCTTCTCTCGTGTCCCATTTCATATCTTCTCTAGTCACTTTGTGGATTTGATTATTCATTTTGTGTTTTCTTCTGGGTGTGGGGGAAACTGCTCCTGAAGTCTGACTTAACCTCAGCTCAGAGTGAATGGGCAGTTTGTCTCCAGGCCCGGTGGCCGGTGGCCGTCCCCACAGGATTCTGACAGCCTGAAAGCCTCAGGGTAAAAGTAAGTCCTAGTATCCTGAGCCCAAGTTTTCGTTCTTTCTTTAATTTTTTTAGTTGTAGATGGACACAAATATCTTTATTTTATTTATTTATTTTTATGTGGTGCTGAGGATCAAACCCAGTGCCTTCTGCATGCAAGGCAAGTGCTCTACCACCGAGCTACAGACCCAGCCCCTGAACCCAAGTTTTCTAATTAGCATATGAATGCAAGACCCTGAGCAACCACGTTTCTGATCTGAACATTAAAAATGACAATTTAACTCCAACTTTAAACAAGCTAGAGAAATGTCTTCATGATATTTTTAATAACTAAGGTTCTTATTTCCTACTGGGAATCCTTCTGCTTCCTTCCCCTCACACACTTTCATTTCTTCCCACGATAGAGAAAAGTAAAAAACTCTTGACAAATAATTAGCAGTAGACATCTTAATTATATATAACATCTTAATTTCTGAGTTGCTCTTGAGACAGGTTATGGGATGTGAGTGTTGGTTCAAATGGCTCTCGTGTATGTTAGAGAACAAAAGCCTGTCACTTCCTTGAGCAGGGTTGATAATATTGACACCAATCGGTTTGTGGTTTGGACCTTAAAAGTCCCCTAAAAACTCACATGTTAAAAGCTTGATTCCCGGTTGACAGCTCTATGGGTAGGTGGTGGAAACCCTAGGAAGTGAGAGGATGTGTCACTGGGGATATGTGCCTTTGAGAGGTATATTTGTCTCCATCCTCCGGCTCCCCTGCCGTGAGGTGAGCAGTGCCCTTCCATGATGATGCTCAGCCTTGTGACAGGTCCAGGAACACAGCCAGGTGACCATAGACTGAAACCATGAACCAAAATCAATCTTCCCTCCTTTAAGTTGTTTTCTCAGGCATTTTGTTATAGTGACAGAAAGCAGACTAACACAAAAACAAAGCATTTACTATTGGCCAGACTTTCTATACCATTCCAATTCCTTTTAGCTGCAAATGGCCCTTTAACAGAGTAGGGAGTGAATGCTGGCTGAGATTGTGTGCACTGGAAGTCGCAGAGCTGGTGGCAGAGCTGTGTTGTGGCTTTGTGCTGTAGCCCCCAGGGCTGTTCTGCCTCCCTTGGTTCAGGCCTAAACTAAGTAATATTGATGACGATCCAGCAGAACGTCTGTCTGATGACACTGTGATGCCGTTCTGTCTTTAGAGATCTGGAAGGAAGCCTAAAAGGAATCTATCAACACAGTATAGTCACCTGAAAATGCCCAGGTAACGGCCTACTTCCCATCTGACAGGGCACAGTGCGTGACGTCTATGTGACAATATTTAATAAGAGATCCCCCGTTGTGGGCATGCCTTTGAGGTTGGTTATCATGTCTCCTAAATGGACAACTTGAGGTCATAGAGAGGGGACAGCAGTGACTTCAGTCCCAGTGACGAGAGCCCAGGGCATTTGGAATGTGCGCTCTAGTCTGGATGTTGCTGTCATCAGCCGCTGAATTAAGGCCACAAATTCAGTGTTTTTCCTCAACCAAACCCACATAAGCCTTGTTCCATGACAGTCCCCCTTGTGAGTCCCCCCTGGAGTACTTTGTGCCTTCCAGTAGACTGTTATATCCACATCGTACACTGGCCTCCAGCCCCCAGTGAACGGCTCTCATTTGTTGTGCCAGAGAATTCTTCATTACACTAAGATCTTGAGATGTAGGTGACATAGCTAATCTTAAAAATATTCTTCATTCTGGCTTGGGGTTGTGGCTAACTGTAGCACAAAACATTCTCCCACGTAATTCGCAGTATGGCACAGTGGAGAAATCTGTTCAGGGCTGAGAAGGTGTGGCAGGGAAAGGGAATAGGATTAGGGGACTGTGTGGCCATCAGCCCATCAGAAGCTGGTGGGAGGGAGTCACTCTGGCCCTTCTCAGGAGGCTTTTAGGCTTCTTTCAGACTCTGAATGAGGCTGGAGGTTGGATCTTCATGAGCCTGTGGGGCGTGTCTCTGTAGGATCACAGGGCACTGGAGAAGGTAGTACAGTACCACCATCTGTGCATCAGAGTGGCATGATCACAGGGCACTGGAGAAGGTAGTACAGTACCACCATCTGTGCATCAGAGTGGCATTCACACCATCCCAGAGTAGGCAGCCTCAGTCTCTCATCCTCCTGCAGAAACCTCCCCAAACAAGGGGAGCTCCCAGAACCCACAGTGTCAGGACCCTGGACACCAGTCGATAACTGAAGCGATTCAGGGAGCTGATTTAAGCAGTCAAGTTACAAACAGCAGCAAGGAGAATAGAAGTGACAGAGGAAATGTCACGGTGCCCTCTCTCCCACAGAAACATCAAACAGCAAGTAATGAGGTCAGATCCAGCTTTGCTAGAACTCTGAAAAAACATCAAAGTTTGCACCAGCCAAGCCACCACTGACTTAAGTGTTGACTTTAAAACTTGAGGGAGACTTTAAAACTTGAGCATCTTAAACTTTGGACTCTAATCAATGATGCCAAATGTGGTAAAAAGTTTTTGAGGTCTGGAAGCTTGGAGCTGGTTTTAGAAATGGTTACAGTTTAATCCTCATGCTATATTATTGAAACAAAGTATTTCACATTCAACAACACAAAACTAAGGTTTGTCGTGGGGTGCTTTATGAATGTTCCCTTTAAGCAAAAACTTCATCAACTCCCAATGGGACAGCTACTCAGCAATGCCCACCACTGGGAATCTTTTATTGAATATTGTTATCACATATATGTCATGCACTGTGCCCTGAGTCCTCCTTTGCATCATTCAAATGCACCACAAGCCACAGCTGCTCCTCCTGAAAAGGGCGCAGGTTTGATGTCAAAAATCAGGTTGAAGCCTTGGCTGTGTGACCTGGCTAAACCATACAGCCCCTCTGAATCTTGGTTTTCATCACTTGGTTTATCATTTTTAACTTCAACTGTCAGTATTAGATAAAATAACTCATGTTGAGAAGAGCTTTGTGTGCCTCCGACTTAGCTAATTTCTGCTGTTACCCTATCAAAATAGGTTCCGCCCAGTTCCGCTCCAGTGTTCCTGCGGACCAGCAGGAGCCACAGAGGGCTGAAAACCGGCCTCAGAAAACTCCACGGGTATCCAGCCAAAGAGAGACCAGACTGCTAGCCGCCAGCCACCGGGGAGCCCACACTCAGGGTAAGAGTCGCCACAGAGACCCCAGCATGAGGCGGCCCCACCGAAGTGAGGCCTGAGCCCGCCCCAGTTGTGCTCCAGAGTTCCTGCGGACAGGCCAGACAGAGGGCCCAAAATCACCCTCAGGGAATGCCAGGGGTGCCCAGCTGAAGGCAGACCAGAGCCTGCTAGCCTCCAGCCCCAGGGGAGCTCACACCCAAGGTAAGGATTACACACAGACTCTCCTGCTTGTGACCCTCCCTAAGTGAGACTTGGGCCTACCCCCAGTTCCACTCCAGAGATCCTGCTCACCAGCAGGAGCACAAGAGAGGGGCAAAACAACCCTCAGGGACCACCACAGGAGCCCAGCCAAGGCCATTCCACTGCCCTCTAGAGGTACATCCACTACCTCCGCCACCAACTTTAGTGGCAGTAGTGTCCATCTGGGGACACTGGAAGAACAGAAGCAACTCCAAGGTAAGATACAGGTAATCTGGAGTGTCAATACAAGATTGTAGGATAGAAGCCGCAATAACTCAGATTGGTATTGCAAGAAAGGAAGATACATAATCAACATGAAAAAACAAGGGAAGAAAGTGCCCCAAATAAACCTTGATACCACTGTAACAGAATCCATTGACAACACAGTTGATTAAATGTCAGAGAAAGAATTCAGAATGTACATAATTAAAGTGATCTGTAAACTAAAGAATGGCATAAGTGAACAATTACAGGCAAAAATTGATCAATCCAACAAAGAAATAGGAGAGCAAATAAAGGCAACCATCGATCATTCTAACAAAGAGATAAGAGAGCAATTACAAGTAGCAAAAGATTACTTTAGGAAAGAGATAGAGATCGTGAAGAAAAAACAATCAGAAATTCTTGAAATGAAGAAAACAATAAACCAAATAAAAAACTCAATAGAAAGCATCACCAGCAGACTAGATCACCTGGAAGACAGAACCTCAGATAATGAAGACAAGATATACAATCTTGAAAATAAACTTGACCATACAGTGAAGATGTTAAAAAATCATGAACAGAATATACAAGAAATATGGGACAGCATCAAAAGACCAATTATAAGATTTATTGGGATAGAAGAAGGTGCAGAATTTCAAACCAAAGGGATGCACAATCTCCTCAATGAAATAATATCAGAAAATTTCCCAAATATGAAAAAGGAATTGGAATATAAATACAAGAGGCTTACAGGACACCAAACGTACAAAATTTCAACAGATCTACACCAAAGCACATTATAATGAAAATGCCCAGCATACAGAATAAGGATAGAATTTTAAAGACCACAAGAGAGAGGAACCAAATTACATATAAGAGGAGAACAATTCGTATCTCAGCAGATTTTTCAACCCAGACCCTAAAAGCCAGGAGATTATGGAACAACATATTCCAAGCTCTGAAAGAAAATGGATGCCAACCAAGAATCCTATATCCAGCAAAACTGAGCTTCAGATTTGATGACGAAATAAAAACTTTCCATGATAAACAAAAGTTAAAAGAATTTACAGCAAGAAAGCCTGCACTATACAGCATTCTTGGCAAAATACTCCATGAGGAGGAAATAATAACCAACAATGAAAATATACAAAGAGAGGAACTAAACTAAAGGAAAGACCATTCAAAAGAGAAAACAAGCCAAGGTAAAAACCAAAATAAACCAAAATGACCAGAATTACAAATCATATCTCAATAATAAACCTGAATGTAAATGGTCTAAATGCACCAATTAAAAGACATAAACTGACAGACTGGATGGATTAAAAAAAAAAAAAAGACCCAGCAATATGCTGTCTTCAAGAGACTCATGTTACAGGAAAAGACATCCACAAAGTGAAAGTGAAAGGGTGGGAAAAAACATATCACTCATATGGAACCCGCAAACAAGCAGGAGTTTCCATCCTCATATCAAATAAAGTGGACTTCAAAACAAAGATGGTGAAAAGAGATAAAGAAGGTCATTTCATACTTCTTAAGGGAATCATACATCAACAAGACATAATGATCATAAATATCTATGCCCCAAATCATGGGGCTTCTACATATATCAAACAAATCCTCCTCAAATACAAGAATCAAATAGACCACAATACAATAATACTTGGAAACTTTAACACAGCTCTCTCACCATTGGACAGATCTTACAAACAAAAACTTAATAAAGAAACCATAGATCTCAATGAAACTATCAATAATTTAGACTTAACAGACATATATAGAGTGTTCCATCCATCAACGAGTGAATACACTTTCTTCTCAGCAGTACATGGACCTTTTTCCAAAATAGATCATATGCTATGTCACAAAGCCAATCTTAGCAAATACAAAAAAGTAGAGTTATTACCCTGCATTCTATCTGACCACAATGGAATAAAGTTAGAAATCAATGACAGATTAAAAAATAGAAACTACTCCAGCACCTGGAAACTAAATAATATGCTATTGAATGATGCATGGGTAACAGAAGACATCAGGGAAAAGATAAAAAAATTCTTAGAGGCAAATGAAAACTCCGATACAACATATCAAAATCTCTGGGATACCATGAAGGCAATGCTAAGAGTAAAGTTCATTGCACTAAGCTCATTTATTAGAAGAAATAAAAGTCAACAAATAAATGAATTGACTCTTCACCTTAGAAAAGGAAGAACAAATCAACACCAAAAGAAGTAGACCACAGGAAATAATCAAAATCAGGGCAGAAATCAATGAAATAAAAATATTCAAAAAACAAAAAGCTGGTTCTTTGAAAAAATAAACAAAATTGACAAACTCTTAGCCACCCTAATGAAAAGAAGGAGGGAGAAAACCCAAATTACTAATATTCGTGATGAAAAAGGAAACATCATGACAGACACTACTGAAATACAGAGGATAATTAGAAACTATTTTGAAAATTTATACTCCAGTAAAATAGAAAACCCTGAAGACACCACCAAATCTCTAGAGGCATATGACCTACCCAAACTGAACCAAGAGGACATACACAACTTAAACAGATCAATTTCAAGCAAGGAAATAGATGATGCCATCAAGAGCCTGCCAACCAAGAAAAGCCCAGGTCCAGATGGATTCTCACCTGAGTTCTACAAGACATTCAAAGAAGAATTAATACCAATACTCCTAAAACTATTTCATGAAATAGAAAAGGAGGGAACCCTTCCGAACTCATTTTATGAGGCAAGTATCAGCCTGATTCCAAAACCAGACAGAGACATATCAAAGAAAGAAAATTTCAGACCAATATCCCTGATGAACATAAATGCAAAATTTCTCAATAAAATTCTGGCTAATTGCATACAAAAACATATCAAAGAAAAGTGCACCATGATCAAGTGGGGTTCATTCCAGGGATGCAAGTTTGGTTCAACATACGGAAATCAATAAATGTAATCCATCACATCAACAGACTTAAAGATAAGAGTCATATGATTTTGTCAATCAATGCAGAGAAAGCATTTGACAAAATACAGCACCCTTTTATGCTCAAAACACTAGAAAAACTTGGGATAGTAGGAACATTCCTCAACTTTGTAAAAGCTATCTATGCTAAACCCAAGGCCAACATCATCCTAAATGGAGAAAAATTGGAATCATTCCCTCTAAAAATGGGAACAAGACAGGGATGCCCTCTTTCACCACTGCTATTCAACATAGTCCTTGAAACACTAGCCAGAGCAATTAGACAGATGAAAGAAATTAAAGGGATACGAATAGGGAAAGAAGAACTCAAACTATCATTATTTGAAGATGACATGATTCTATACTTAAAGGATCAAAAAAATTCTACCAGAAAACTTCTAGAATTAATAAATAATTTCAGCAAAGTAGCAGGGTATAAAATCAACACCCATAAATCAATTGCATTTCTATATATCAGTGATAAACCCTCTGAAAGAGAAATTAGGAAAACTATCCCATTCACAATAGCCTCAAAAAAAATAAAATACTTGGGAATCAATTTAACAAAAGAGGTGAAAGACCTCTACAATGCATACTACAAGACATTGAAGAAAGAAATTTAAGAAGACCTTAGAAGATGGAATAATCTCCCATGCTCCTGGATAGGCAGAATCAATATTGTCAAAATGGCCATACTACCCAAAGCACTATACAGATTCAATGCAATTCCAATTAAAATCCCAGCATCATTCCTTATAGAAATAGGAAAGGCAATCATGAAATTCATTTGGAAAAATAAGAGACCCAGAATAGCCAAAACAATCCTTAGCAAGAAAAGTGAAGCAGGAGGCATCATAATACCAGACCTTAAACCATCCTACAGAGAAATAGTAACAAAAATGGTATGGCATTGGCACCAAAACAGACATGAAGACCAATGGAATAGAATAGAAGACACAGAAACACATTCACATAAATACAGTTATCACAGCCTAGACAAAGTTGCCATAAATGTACATTGAAGAAAAGATAGCCTCTTCAACAAATGGTGCTGAGAAGACTGGAAATCTGTATAAAATAGAATGAAATTGAATCCTGGTATCTCATCCTACATAAAACTCAACTCTAAGTGGATTAAAGACATAGGCACTAGACCAGAGACCCTGCACTTACTAGAAGAAAAAGTAGGACCAACTTTCTAACTTGTTGGCTTAGGAACTGAATTCCTCAACAAGATTCCTAATGTGCAAGAAGTAAAATCAAGAATTAATAAATGGGATGGTATCAAACTGAAAAGCTTCTTCACAGGAAAGGAAACAATCAAGAACATGTATAGAGATCCTTTGGGAGAAAATCTTCACCACCAGTACCTAAGATAAGGCATTAATTTCCAGGATATACAAAGAACTCAAAAATCCTAACACCAGAAAAGTAAATAACCAAATTAATGAACAGAAAAAGGAACTGAACAAATACTTCCAGAAGAAGAAATACGAATGGTCAAAAAATATATATAAAAATGTTCAACATCTCTAGCAATTAGAAAAATGCAGATTAAAACTACACTGAGATTCCATCTCACTCTAGCCAGAATGGCAGTTATAAAGAATACAAGTAACAATAAATGTTGGTGAGGATATGGGGAGAAAGGGAATCTCATACATTGTTGGTGGGATGGCAAATTGGAAAACAGTGTGGAGATTCCTTAGAAAACTTGGAATTTGATCCAGTTATTCCACTCCATGGTCTATACCCAAAGGACTTAAAAACAGCATGCTACAGTGACGCAGTCACATCCATGTTTATAGCAGCTTAACTCACAATAGCCAAGCTACAGAAACAACTTAGATGTCCTTCAACGGATTACTGGATGAAGAAAATGTGGTATATATACACACAATGGAATATTACTCAGCCATAAAAAACAATGAAATTATGGCATTTTCCAGGAAATAGATGGAGACTGTCATGCTAAGTGAAATAAGCCAATCCCAAAAAACCAAAGGCCAAATGTTCTCTGATTTGTGGATATTAAACCAAAACAAGAGAGGTTAGGGAAGGGAATAATAGAAATCTACTGGACTAGACAAAGGAAAATGAAGGGAAGGGAGTGGGGAGAGGAATAGGAAAGACAATAGAATGAATTGGACATAACTTCCCTAGCCTTGTATCTGTATACAAGACCAAGTGGACTACACATCATGTATGACCACAAGAGTAGGAACTTAACTAGAATTAGTTATACTTTATTTATATATATTCTGCTAAAATACATTCTTCTGTTATGTATAACTAAAAGTAAAAAATAAAATTATTCAAAAAAAAAATCAACCCTCTTCCTGTTGTTCAGGGCCGGAGGGGCAGGAGCAGCCACCCCTGGGTCCCCCTGAGCTCTTCACATTCAGGATCTTAGTTGATCCTTGTGACAAGGTTGTGAGGTGGAACTAGTATTTTCTTCATCTTTTTGATCAAACTAAGATCCCTGAGCTGGTGAGTGAACTACCAGGACTCTGGGCACAGAGAGTCTCTCCTGGGCCCCTCAGAGCTGCGGGTTCTCATGGCTACCACTACCCACCCCAGTGGAATTTGGGGATTGTTTACATTTCTTTTTGAAATAGCCTTTTATAAACATCTCTTATTACCCAAATATTATATATTTATTTGGGAAAATTTTGAAAATATGAGTAAATATAAAAGAAGAAATTTAATTTGATCGATAATCCCCCAGTGCAGAAAGTCTACCTATCAGATATTATCCCTCTTGATATTTCAGTATGGCTCTTTTCTGTTTTACACATTGGCATGACACAAAATGTACTCTGCTCAACCAAATCCTCACTGTCGAGCAGTTGAGATCACTTTTCATCTTAGGGTAAATGTTCTTATAGTTAAAATGTTGCCCCTTCTAATGATTTATTTGGGATAAATTCCCAGAAGTGAGAACCAAGGTTACTAGTTGCAAAGGAGACCACTTTTAATGCTTTTTTATCGGTGTCACCAGAGGGTTGGACAGGACAAGAGTTCAGAGTAGGTAAACCTTCGGGGAGGAGAGCTGTAGTCTCTGGTGAGTGTGTGGGGATGATACGGAGTCCTCCTCTCTTAGTAGAAGAAAAAGTGCCATCTTGGTCATGATTTGTACAGAGGGGTATTTTTTTCTATGTTTAGTTTCACTTGTCTTCATGTGGAAATTCACCACATTGTACCTTGCTGAGTTTTTTGCTTTAAGTTTCCTTTATCACAAATGTGGGATCCATCTGTTGAAGATATCACACTGCTGTCAAATAGCTATGCCAATATGTTGCAAATAGCACTCTGTGTAGTTTGCGTTTAATTTTTTTGACATAAGGATTTTCTATGCACTGTGGCATTTATGGTGTGCTTATAAAGGTCTTCTGTGTCCCAAGATCATATAAATATTTTTATTTCTCCTTAAAATGTAGAGTGTCAAATTTTATAGCTAAATTTCATTGCAGACTTATTTTGATGTGTGTGACTTTTATGCATAGGAAAGTCCATATGTACTACAAATGCATAGTTTAAAGAATAATAACAAAACAAATACCCCTGGGCTTACCAGTCAGCTACAAAAATGGGACATGGCCGGCCCAGCCCCGTGACAGCCCCTTGCCTTACATTCAGGTTTTTCACATGCATCTGTGTTCCTGAACCATATACTGACTTTTCGTCTTTTGGTCTTTTATATAAGTAGACTCATGTACCAATCAGCCTTTTATGATGAGATTTTCATTTTGTGTTCAACGCTGGCTTCTTAGGGCCTCCATATGGATGCATGTGCTTTCACAGTTACTTAAGGTCTGGGCTTTAAATGTATCAAAGTTCATCCATCCTACTGTTAATAGATAGCTGAATTGTTTCCAGTTCTTTGCTCTTAAGGGAATGATTCCCACATATCCATTCTATGCCTTGAATAAGAATTAATGAAACACAGAGTAGGTACCTGCACATTTGTGCTGTGTGTCTGGAAAACACTTGACATTCCCATTAATAAGGAATCAATTCCCATTTTCCAAGATCTAAGCCAACATTTGATTGTCATTTTAAAGTATTTGCTCAACTGTGAAATGTGAAATGGTGTTTCATTACTATTTTAATTTGAACTTCATGTATTACTACTGAGACTGAGCATTTCTAAAAAAATGTTCTTTCGACAGCCACATTTAATCTTCACAACATGCCTGTTTTGTAGCCATTGGTTTTTAATCATGTCAATTTGTGTAAGTTCTTTGTGTTGGTCGCATATGTCACCTCCAACTCCATAGCCTTTATTTTTCTTTCATTCTATGACATCTTTTGATAAAAAGGAGTTGCTGAGTTTAATATGATAAATTGATCAATCTCTTCCTTTATGATTTGTTTTTTGTGTGACTTTTTAAAGAAGTTCATTTCCCTGATATCATAATCGGGGAAAATATAAGATCCATTGAAATTAATTTGAAAAATTATTCAAACTCTATCAGATAACAACATATTATAGAAATATTACTTGCATGTAAGTTCTATTTATTATGAAACAGTAGTCACCATGAGACCACGGCAAAGGACAGGTAGCTAGCTGATCATCAAAGAAAAGGAAATGGGTAGGTAGCACTCCCAATTACCTGGTCACTAACAGCCTCCGGGAGAGGAAGGATCACACTTTCTAACACAAGCAATCATCCCTGGATGGCTTTCTTCCTGCCCATTTGGTCCTGTAGATAGGATAAGAGGAGAAGAGGTCATGAGAAGAAAGGAAACCTAAAAGGAGTAAGACACCCCCATTCTCTCTGGCACCAGCTCTGAACCCCCTCCTCTCCAGAGGAGTCTCTCTCTCCCTCTCCCTTTCTCTGTTCTGTTTCTTCAATAAAATTTACTTTTTGCTCTTGCCTTGGCATTTCTTGGGTGTTTAATCTTCAACACCAGGGGAACGAGGACCCGATCTGGATTTTCCAGACCAGTTTCAACAATGTGGCTTTGTTAATTAGGAGGAGAATCTGCGGTGATTCTCCTTTACTAGGTTTTCCTCTGGTAAGGTTGTTGGAATCAAGGGAGCCAGCCCGGCGCGTGGCTTCCTCTGGTGGCTATCAGTGTCTGTCAGCTCTTATTCTAGAAATGAAGTGACCTTTCTGGGTTTGCCTCTTGTGCAGGGTTTAGCAGCAGGGCCTCTCTCTGTGGCCTGCTCTTGTGTGGCCACGCTCCTGTGGTAGGGAGATGGCGTAGCTGGAGTCTCCTTTGGAACCAGAGCTATCTTCCTACTTCAGCAGTGGGCTGCATGGGGACTGTGCTGATGCCAGCGGGCTCAGGAGGGAGCAGCCCAGGAGCCCCAGGCAGGAAGGGGCCCTGAGCTGCAGGAAGGCTGAAGTGGAACCCTCCCACCTGGAATCAAGCAGGATCAGGCTGCCCTCCCCGCACTCTGTCCAGGTCCTCTGCGCAGGTCCTGTCCAGATGCTGTGCTTACCCAAAGCCAGAGGCCTGGGCCAGGCGGGTGGGAACTCGCTTCTGTGCCTACATCAGCCTCTGCTTAGGTGTCAGATGAATCTCCCTGGAGGTGGAGTTGGTTTCCTATGTCCCCTGAGGAAGGGGGCAGCAACTGGGAGCTGAGATCATGTCTTACTTCATCTATTTCAGTGATTGCCGATTAGGTGGAAGGAGCATCCTAGAGTTCTTTCGCACTGAAAGTCCAGCTGGGTGGATCAGGTGGATGGGCGGCTCTGCCTGCGTGTTTGTGTGGAAGCGAGGGTGCTTTCCTCCCGCATCCCTTGCTTTCCTCTTTGGATAAATCCACGGGAAAATGTGTTTCTCAACAGATGGCGATTTGCCAGCTAACTGAAAACCCAGCTCGCGGGTTTTAATAGGCAGGTCTGAAAAAGACCTTGTTGCTTTATTTTTATAGCAGGCTTAGCTTTTTAGTTAGTTTTTATTAATAGAATAATACTTTGCTCACAGAGTCTCCTACCTCTGTCAGCCTAGTGAGGTCTTCTGCCTCTTTCCATTCCTGGCACCTTTACTTTCTCATTCAATTTCCTTTGTTTTGTCTGCATGGTGGCTTTGGCCCCCTCTGAAGCTGCTGTATGATTCTTGGAATGGAAATGCAGACAAAGATAAGTACACTCGTGGTTGTCAAAATCACATTTGCACAAAAGTTCCCATTTTAACACTTTTCCCACAGAAAACGATTTCCTGATGCTTGTGGCAGTCACAGGAACTGGGTGTCTGCAATGATTGCTTCCAGGGTCCGCCTTTCTTTCCTCTTCCTCCCTCACCTCCTCCCACCTGCATCTTTTTCTGATTTCTTCTTCCTTCTTTCGGTGTGCGGGATGTGTTTCAGGGACCGGTTGGCTTTTAGCAATAGATCAGAAAAGGTGCCTCCAACAGGAGCCCCGCCCTGCAGCTCAGATACTCAGCATTCAGCCCTTTCTGTCCTGCCCCCAGTGGTGGCCTCGGGGAATAGCAGGGGTCGGGGTGAGGAAGGAAAGGTGTGATGGGGAATTTCCTGGCCTTCCTTCCGTATCTCTTACACTGGCCGCAGGCATTCAAGCCCAAACCTGTATCCATTTGTTATGTTTTTAAAAATTTGATATACTGTCTTAGCTACAGGTACATTGTTAAGAATGAATGTTTTCATTTGACAAATACCTTTCCAATTAATCCACCCAATTACCTGTTACTTGCTTAATACGGACTGGGTATGGAATGGTTGGGGCACCATTCTGATGGCTTGAAGGACCACTGGTGATAGAACATGGAAGTCTGGCCTTGACTCCAATGGACAGGGCAGGCAGTCCCTGAGAAGCCCTTTCACCCTGTCCACTGTCATCTGCCAACTGTCCCTTGCACTCTGAGGACTTTCTCTCCATGGACCACCACCACCTCAGAGCATGAACAGCTGCCAAAACTGACCACCACGTTCCATCCTAGGTTACCCCCTGGCCTTCTGCCCATGGAGCAGAGCCAAGGCCACTCACTGGCCAGCCACACCGGCTCCTGGTCCCCAGCCTGGCCTTCTCAGCCCTGTGTCCTCCACCGTGACTGCTGCTCACAGTCCGGCCTGTCCCCTCCACCTACACGTCCACCTTCCTTCTCTGGTTCTCTCCCATGAGTCCTTCCCTGGATCGTCTGCTTTGCTGAAGCTGCAGACTTGAAACCTTCTGAGGCGGGCTTGTGTGCTTCCCTCTGGTCTCTGAGGAGAGAGATGCCACCGCCACATGTCCTCCTTGCCCACACCCCTCTGGGCATGAGATCTCATCCCTGGAGGCTGCAGTAGGTTCAAGTAAAACAGGGCACAGAGAAGAACGGGGCAACTCCCTCCAAGTGGGTGCCAGCTGCTCCTGGAGGGGCGACCCGTGTGCAGGTGGGTGCAGGGTTAGACACCACCAGGAGCCTCTGCAGAAACACATGGGAGCAACTGGGAGAAACGAAGCCACTGGGCAGGAGGGGCTTAGAGGTGTCCACAGGTGGCAAGGCAGCCAGAGTAGCCGGGCATGGTGGCTGGGGAGGAGTGTGGGGACTCTGGCTGATTTTCATGAGGGCCTGTCCTTGCCTGCTAAGCAAGCTTCTCATTTTTGAAAGAGCAGACTCAAAACTTTTGATTTTCAATGGGTTGTGGAAACCTCTTAGATGTCCTCTGCCCGGGGACACGGCTCCTCTGCTGCTGTCATTTCCTGCTGTGTTTCACTCCTTTGTGCGTTTACCAAAGAGGAGGAGTGTTGACCTTTCCAACTTTGTGGCCCTACTGATAAGAACCATCACTCTTCAATAAATTTTGAATGACTAAACACATGAATGAATGATTGCAACATTCTCTCCCGTCCTTGTCGTGGACCATGGGGGTCAGGTCTGTAGGGCCCAACACCGTGCTCAACAGAATCTAAAACTGGGTGGTCCTTCTTCCACCTCAGGGGAGGGTCAGGAATGGGTGTCAGTTTCCTGCCTCCTCCCAAGTCCCCTCAGTAGCTGTGGGTGACAGCGCTTCTGTCTGTGCTCTGCCCAGCTCGCTGAACTCACCTCTTCCAGTTCCAGGTTCCTCATCTGCCCTTGGCTGACTCACAAAGAACTGAAGCTTTGAGGTCACTCCCTACCTTGGGTTGGAAGCCCAGGAACTGATGAGTTTGTTTGCTTCGGTCAGCAAGAGTTTTAGCATCAAGGGTGGGTAAAAGGCCATGCTGTCCTGGTCACTTTCCATGCTAACAGTCTTTTGCCATCTGACTGCCCATTCCCTTGCCTCACTGGGAGCTTCCTCTATGTCCCAGTTGGTTTTTCTTCACTATAAATTCAGAAAGTGCTGTAGTTCCCCTAAAAGCATTGGTTATGTTCTACAACCCCAGTAGCTGCCTGGAACTGCAGATGGAACAGAGCCCTGGATATACTGCTTCTTGCTTTGCATACACACCTATGATTAAGTTTAACTGATAAATTAGCATACTACAAGATTAACAACAATAACTAATAAATACAGTAGAACAATTACTGTATTAGGTACAATAAGGGTTACTTGAACACAAGCACTATAGTAATTACAACAGTCAATCTGACAACCTGGATGGCTACTTAGTAATGGGTGGGTAACATATACAAGGTGGATACACTGGACAAAGGCATGATTCACATCTTGAGGTGCGCCATATGCTCATGTTTTACAAAGTACATCCTGATAACTCTATTAGGCACATAGACAGATTTTTCTTCATCTCCCTGGCATGAATTTCAGGCAACAAGGAGCCTTACTTGGTCTACATTCATTCCCATTTTGGTGCATTTCTTTTTCTGGCTAGTTCCTCTTTCTCTTTTTCTTGACTCTGATTTTGTCACTGCTGGTTTCTTCCAGTGTTGAATATTGTACCAGCTATGACCTATATGAAATATTTAGTCTCCCTCCGGTGGAACCAGGAAGAACCATGGATGAGGGCTGCCATCTCATCAAAAGGGAAGTTTAGAGCACATTCTGGGGTGACTTTCATGGCTATAACTCTTTCCAGGACGCCAACTCCATTTCTTCCCAGGAAGAAACTTGTATTCACATAAAACCTGGAAGTTCTTCAGCAGTTTGATTTAACGTTTAGTCATTTCTCAGATGGACTTAAGCATTGTGGTGCTCTATACTCTGGAAAATCACTGGAATTTCTTTCAGAAGTAGTTAAGCAGGAGACACAGCTATTAAAATGGCAGAAATCATCACTTAGAGCTTGAAGTTCAAACTTACTATCTCAGTGCAGAACAAATAATGGAATCAAAGTTTGTCCCCTTATATTGTAGAGCAACAGTCTCCAACCAATATAGAGTGACCTTCTGGGAGGTCTGAGAACTTTTCCTGGTTGACCCCGTAGCCACATTCGATACATCTCTTGCACTGCTGGTGGCAGGCCTTGCCCTTACCCATGAATTATCAGAGATCTGTGATCTGTGGCCCATTTGACAGAAGGACCTGGCACCTGAGCCAGCTGCTTAGCAGGGTCAGCCAGAACAGAAGGCCCACTCTACCTATGCAGGGGAACCCCTCTAGAGTCACAGGCACAGCCACTCTCCACAATCACTTGTGTTTTTGATCTTGATCGTCAGTACTTTTGACCTGAAAGTGCTTTCTTCTGTGCAGAAGTAACTCAACAGTGTTCCATGAAATCTATAGAACGCAGGATTTCCAATCTGGTTTTGCCACAATGATCAAATGATGAGAAACTGTGCCTCATTTATAAAGATTAATTCTGCTAAATTGTTCTGTATAATTAGAGCCACATAACTAAAAACTAGCCTGGTGGTCGTCACAGCAGTCGTCATGGGGCTGGGCGTGTGTCCTTTAGCACGCAGGTGGGACTGTAACATGGTTGCGGTGCCTGGTGGCTGCTGGTGGCCATGTTGGATCCAGCCCGTCATCAGCCAGCCCACCTGAAGAGGGATCCTGTCCTCATAGGTGGCAAGAGTATGGTGGGGTGGAAGTGCAGCCAGGTCACCTGGGCAGTGCAAGATCGGGACAGGGTAAGAGTGGCCATGGGTGTTGACTGTCCTGGCCTTGGCAGCCTCTGGTGTTCTCATCGACGGCTTCCTGTCTCTCCAAGGATCCACCCCGCAGAAGCTATGGCCACCTGTTCCCTGAGACTCTTGGACTTCTCATTGGAAGTTCCTCCTTTCAGCCGCCCAGAATACGTCAGCATCCCAGATGTTAATGATGAGAATTACAATTCTCTTTGTGATGTATGTAATTGACCCAGTTTCACATCCATACATTTTGGTGCCATGGAAAAGCAACTCATTTTAAAATTTATTCACAGCCCAATTTGTTTTGAAGAGGAATAGACACACATTAGTCCTGCTTCCTGGGCCCTTCCTACACCTTCCTTGTGTGCAGACCACTCTTGGCTTGGCAGTGGTCCTGGTCAGGTGGTTCCTGTCCTCCACTGCACTTCAGCTCTTTGAGGGCATCAGTATGTGTCATCTCTGCCTGTCCCGTGCCACCTGGACTGGGAATTGACCAACTGAATGAATGGGAAGAGCAGCTTCTGGGATGAGCTCACCTGAGAGTTCTTAAAAATTCACAAGTCCCAGGAGGAAAAAAGAGGTCCCAAGACCCATGCTGGGGTTGTTATGAAAGCTTGGTCCTTGTCCCCGATGCCCATCCAATAAGGAGGACAAGGTTTGAGAAAAAGGAAAAGAAGTTCTATTACTTTGCTGGCAAAGGAGAAACGCAGGAGATTTTTGCCCCAGAGCCTGTGGTTTTAACTATCAGGCAGAACGGAGAGCTTTTAAAGAGGAGGTTCAGAAGCTACATTCCAGCTGGGCTGTCAGGGGTCATGATTCATTTGCAGCCTTGAGAGAGATCTGTGTTTCTTAGGTCTCTGGCACCAGGCCTGAATCTGAATGCCTTCATTCCTGTGGTGTGTGAGCTCAAGGACAGGTAACTCAGCCTGGGCTGGGAAAAGGATAATCCAACTTTCTGCAATTAGGGAGGGGGAGAGCGAGAAGAGAGAGAAAAATAAACCATGTGAATTTTGAAAGCAGCTGCAGTGGCAAGGAGCAAGGCTATGATCCCAGCATGAGTGGACCCTCGCTGCAGTTGGAGCTGGAGGACACCTGCCCACGCATCCACTCGGATCGCCATGATCAGGGTCAGTGGGTCCTGAGGACAACACAGGAGAGGTAAAAAGGATGGGGGACTGCAGGTGGCATGGAGTCGAGGGGAGGAGTCAGTGAGCCAGACACCGTTGCTCAGAGACCTTGAAATGCTCCCAGGGTCAGGTGTCTGCTATAAGGGAGCAGGAAATACCACCCAGTGGGTGCTGACTGGACGGATGAACCAGAGAACAAATATTCCCTTTCAGGAATGGACATTTGTAATAGAGCTGGGGCGGGGTAATCAGGGCAGAGCTGTGACATAGCTGAGATGTCCTCTTTCTTGGGGTGTTCTGACTCCACTCACTCTGTGTGTGCTCTAATAATGGCAGCTATCCAGCTGTCTGGGTCAGTATGTCTGGATAGGCTTTCTGGTCGAAGCCCAGCTCTGACACTTTCTTGCTCTGTGACACATCAGTTTAACTACTTGAGGCCTGGGCTTCCTTGCCTATAAGATGACAGTGACGTGATCTAACCCTAAGGCTCAAGAGAAGATTAGAGGAGATAATGGGTGCAAGGTGTTTATCATAGTAAATGCAACAGAGTAATTTTAAGCTATTATTGTTGTAGAAATTGTTACAAAGATAAGAAAGATGGAATTTTGAAGACAGCGCTCTGGACCTTGATTCAAGGAGCACAGACCATTATTATAGGTTCTACCCGTATTAGCTGGTTTGTGTTACTATAACAGAATACCTGAAACTGGCTAATTTATAAAGAAGAAAAATTGATTTCTCGAAGTTCTGGAGGCTGGGAAGTTCAAGATCAAGGTGCTAGCCATAGGGCTGGTGAAGACCATCTTGCTGCACCTTTGCATGGCAGAAGGGGGAAGGGCAAGCAAGCAGGATGCTGCATGAAACCTCTTTTATAGAGGCTTTGACCCCATTCACAGGGAAAAGCCTCACGGCCTAATCATCTCTTAAAGGCTCCACCTCTTAATGTCACATTGACACACTGGAACCACAGCACTGCCTTCAAATGAATGCTGTGTGGGATGCGTTGGTTCTCATCAGAGGCAGCCATTCAGAGTCCCTTCCCCTGTGCACAGGGAGGACTCTAGAGGGACACTGGTGTCCAAGTCTGCACTCAAAGCACACGCAGGCAATGCCAGTCATCTTCAGCCTCCGCTGTTCTTTCCTCAATTCAAAGAGGTTCTGTTTTCAGCAGCAGAGATTTATATATAACTAACTAATACTCATGCTGAAGGGTTTAGCTGTAATGATCTGGGAAAGAGTACATTCATGATTCCTTTTAGGGAAATGCAACAAAATATCTGAAATTGATGCTCCCAATTGACACTACAAAAAGAGCATGGTTGTAGCTGAAGTCGTCTCTTAAAGGCTTTGTGCATGATAAGGAACATCGAACATAGATGTCAGAGGGCACAATCAGACTGTACTACCAGTACACCGGCAACTCCCAGGCCCCGAGGTCAACTTTCTCATTAAGACTTCCTCATTTTCAGTTGGCACTTATTTCTTTTCAAAGATTACAAAGTTATACATATTTACTGCAGAGGGACACATAAAGATGAATAAAGAAAATAAAACTCTTCTGTTCAAACATAGCCACTGTTACCATTTTGGCATTTTTCCCATAGTCTTTTGTGTAAACTTATGTACATGTATGTATATAATTTCTGTGATGATTAATTCTACTGTCACCTGGACTAGATTAAGGAATAACCAGAAGTCTTGGGTATGTCTGGGAGGGACATTGATTTAAGGACCACAGACCATTACCAGGGAGGAGATTGGCAAGTGGACTGTGTAGGGAAGACCCACCATTAATGTGGGTAGGCACCTTCTGATCAGCCTGGGGGCCTGGACAGAACAGTAGACAACAGAGGAAAGCATCTCCTGTGTGGCCCTGGAGCTAGGGTGCACTCTTACCCCTGGACATCAGAACCCCAGGTTCCCTTTGGACCTATGACTCACACTAGTGGCTTCCCAGCTTCTCAGGCCTTTGGCCTTGGACTGAGAATTGTACCATTGGCTTCGGGTTCCTTCTGGGACCTTCAGAACTAGACTGAGTCCTGCTAAGGCACCCCTAGGTCTCTGGCTCGCAGGCTCGCAGGCCTGCAGCGAGACTCGCCACCTCCGTAACAGCATGAGTCCCATCCCCTGAAACAACCCCTCTTACATCTGTGTATATCCTAATGGTCCTGGCTCTCTGGGGAATCCTGCCTAATCTATTTTAAGTTTTAATCTATAGGATTTAACCTATAGTTTTAATCTATTCTCAGTTTTAATCTATAGGATTTAAAATTTTTTATTTATTCTTTTTATCCATCACATTTTTATAAAAAGAGTTCTTTTTAAAAATGAAGAAGAGTTATTTTAAAAAATAAAAACAACAAAAACATCCCCCAACTGGTGCGCACGATGAATAGGCACGCATATCCATTGGAAATGAATCCCACCTCAACACCTCTCATTGGGAAGCTGCAGGCTGAGTTAATGTCACCGTTTGAGACTCATCAAAAGATGCCCAGAAACGTCTACACGCATTTCACCCCTGTGGTCACCCAACTGAGGTGCTCACAATGGCCCAGATATCTGGGTCAGCTCCATAGTAAGTGGCTCAGGATGTCACATAGTGATTTACTTATTTCTGATGCCCAACTCCAATGCCAGTGCAGACATGGATTTCAGTTACTTCCTCCATTTCTGTATTAATCCAACATACATGCATTACTGAACTGTCCTGCCCTGGATATTTCCCCCTCTGCTACAGAGTGCAGAGATGAACACACGTGCTCCCCCGCCTGCTCTCAGTGAAGGAGACAGAGATGCACCTGCATCTTTACATGCCTGGACTTCAGCATGTGGAGGGAGAGAGGAAGGAACTATGTAATCTCTGAGCAGCTCACTGCTAGTATACAGATGTAACCTTGCATGGTTATGGAAATGGAAAGATGCAAAGAAAATTCTATCTTTATTTATTTATTTTTATGTGGTGCTGAGGATTGAACCCAGTGCCTCATGCATGCAAGGCAAGTGCTTTACCACTGAGCTACAATCCCAGCCCACAAAGAAAATTCTAAAGTCACATAGACAAGCAGGATATTAAACATTGTTAGACTATTACACAGAAAAGATGAGGTCCATCAGGGGGAAATCCATTTCCAACTTGAACCTGTTGTGGAAGTTCCTCTTCTTGTTTATAGCCAATGTGGGAATGAAGGTCATTCCTGTCTGGTGAGTGATGGGAGATGGGCATTTTTGTAGATCACAGCTGTGTTAGTTAGCTTTGCATTACTGTGACAAATACGTGCTATAATCAGCTTATAAAGAGAAAAGGTTTACTTTGGCTCATTTTTGTCTAGTTGTTCTGACAGTTACTGGGACTGAATAAAACCTAAGTCAGAACCATAGGCAACAATTTGCCACCCAAGGGGACCAGCCAGAATGATGTAGGCCTCAGAGTGACCCAGCAGAAGCTACACTCAGTGAGCCTCTTTCTCCTTATGAATGACTCTCCCTGTCCCCTGTCCAGCATCACCCAGTGTCCTGCATATCCTTCATGCCCCAGGAGGGCACACATTCTGAAGACAGAGAGAAGTCAAATCTAAGAAAACATTATAAAATTCAAATACATTTCTTGTGAGTTCCTATATACCAATAACTTGTTTGGTTTAATGAAATATTTTCTTCTAACCATTTTATATAAATACTTATCTTTATTCCCAAAGAACAAATTGCAATCTGGAAGGATCTGGTGGTATAGATTAACAGTAGTCACCAAGAAGGTCTTTAGAGCTCTGCAAACATTTTACAGCTACTTTCTGAGTTTATTTCAGACATGCAAATGAACTGGGATGACAATAAGATTCGAAAGATTGAAAGCGAGCTATTGTTCAAAGAAGTTGGAAGCACTTCATATGCGCTGAAGTTTTTACTGTCTTTCACTGGGCAGAGGCGGCCATCTCTCAGCTGCCGCAAGAGCTGACTGGATAACTCCACAGCTGCAGATTAGCCTGGAGAACATCCCTGTCTATCACGGGAGAACTTCCCATTCAAAGGCGGGCCATAGTGCCTGAGAGCTGATGCCCTTCCTTCCTCCCTGAGGCAGCATTAGCCAATAACCAGCCAACACAGGAAGGTAGAAGCTCAGCTTCAGGGTCTCCAATGGGGCTGACCCTGCTGCAAGTCAGGCTCAGTTCGTGGCTCTGGGGTGGGGATTAGAAGTAGTTTGCTTAGATTATGGCTTTGCTTTTTTTCTTTTTTAATCACTGCCTCACACCACTTCCCTGTGGGAAGGGGAGAGGAGCTTCAAATCAGGTGGATCCATAGTGGCCAGAGATGTAATCAGTCATGCGTACATAATGAAGCCCCCCAAAAACTCCCAAAGGACTGGCTTTGGGAGCTTCCCAATAGTTGACTATGTAGAGGGGCCAGGGGAGAGATCCCCGGAGAGGCTACAGGACTCCACGACCCTTCCTGAGTACCTCCTTCTGTGCATCTCTTCCACCTGGCATTTCATCTGCATCCTTTGTAGAATCCTTTATAGAAAGTGGGTCAATGTAAATAAAGTCTTTTCCTGAGTTCTGAGCTGCTCTAGCAAACTAGTTGAACCCAGAGAGGAGCGGGGTAGAGCAGCATGGGAACCCGAAACTACAGCCAGTCCGTCAGAGGCGCTGGTTACAATCTGGAACTCGGGGGTGGCATCTGAAGAAGGTGGCCTGTCCTGTGGGACTGAGTCCTTAACTCGTGAAATCTGATGCTCTCTTCAGGTAGGAAGTGTCAGGATGGGATTGGATTGCAGGCTTCTCCGCTGGTGCCAGCCTGAGAATAGGAGTTTCCCCACACGCAAGTGTTAGTGCCAGAGGTATGCAATCGCACGGTGTGCATGCACACAGGGGAGGACGTTCTTCTTCAGACCCAGATTCCTGCTCACTCCTGTGCTGGGCTCCCTCGTGGCCTCTGCTCCCCGGCAGGTGCCAAACAGGCCTCTACTCTCTGTTCTGTGTGCACATCACCTCAAAGTCAAGGTTCAGCCTCCTCCCCAATCTCCACCCAGTCTGGCATTTTGTCATGCAATGCTGTCTGTTACAGAGTTGTGTTCACTGACAACCTCAGCTCCCTGGAGGCAGTGGGAAGACAGCGGGGACCCTCAAGAAATAGCAGCACTTTCTTTAGATGATGTTACCTACAAAAGGCATTGAAAACCAACTTTAAAGATAGCTCCTTCTAAGCCGGGCACACGCCTGTAATCCCAGCACTTTGGGAGGCTGAGACAGGAGGATGGTGAGTTCAAAGCCAGCCTCAGCAACAGCGAGGCGCTAAGCAACTCAGTGAGACCCTGTCTCTACATAAAACACAAAATAGGGCTGGGGATGTGGCTCAGTGGTTGAGTGCCCCTGAGTTCAATCTCCAGTACCAAAAAAAAAAGCTCCTTCTAGAACTTTTCATTATGGGTCTAATTTCCAAATGCCGAGATGACCAGGCCACTGGCAGTGGCTCTCGGCTGCTCTTGAAGACACCGAGCGTGCGGTGGTCACGGGCGTGTAGCTGCACTCGGGCAGGTTGGAGGCTGCGCCTGACTTCTTGTAGCTGATTAACCCCTTTTTAAGAAAAGTCTCCAGGAGAGCCCCTTCCTTTCCTATCCTCCTTGACCTCGGCACACGCCAGCGAGCCGTCCTTCCTTTCTCCCAGCCCCAGACGCAGGCGGTTCCAGGTAGCATCTTCCCGGAAGAACACGGTGCTCCCAGACTCCATCCCAGACCTGCGGGGAGTAGGGCCGCGTCAAGGGGAGCCCGGGTTCAGGCGAGGCGGCCCTGGCCGCTCTCCGGGTGGACGCGAAGAGAAGGCCGCTGCAGCTCAGCCCTTCCTCCTGGAAACAGGGCGTCCGCGATTTCTCACCAACGGAGGCCTCTTCGGCCTCATCCTCTAACAGGACAGATGAGGCTGCAGTTGCCCTACCATTTCCGCAGTGCCTGAGCCGTGGACTCCACTGCTGCCCCGCCAGTGGGAAGCTCACTGCCAAGGCAGCCTGTGTGGCCCCTTGCCTGGGAGGGAGGCCTCCAGTAGACCTCCTGGGGCACTGGGCTGCTCCGGGGGTGCAGGGCGAGCCTAGGGTGGCCTTGGCAGGGCAGGCCCCTGATGGTTTTCCCTGTTGATCCTCAGCTACTGCTTTTCTGGTGGGGAAGGGGACTTGGGATGTCTTCAGCAGTGTGTGCACATCTAGTCTCCTGGTGGGACACAGTGGCCAGTGTGCTCTCTTATTCCAAGAACAGGTAGAACTTGAAAATCTAATCAGGTCCCAAAAAAGTAAATGTGACCAAAAAAAAAAACCTTGAAAAAATATTTTCTCCATGTAGGTCAGAGGATATATTTCCTAGGGTTTTTTAGTGAAAGGAAAATGAAACCCCACGTCTGGTCTCTTACCTAAGTTTTCAGAGAGGCAATGTCTGGAATACTGGAGCCTAGGTTGTAGCCCCTGCTCCTCAAATCCATCTTCTAGATCCATAAAGAGCCAGTGAACAGCCTCAGTTTAGACTTTGCTTTGTTTTTGTCGTAGGAGACGCGGAAATACTGTTTTTAGAAAATCCCAGGAACACCTGTTTTTGGCTATTCTTTTAAAAATGCTATTAAAATTTCCATTGCTGAGATTCTTCTTTCCAGAATCCACATTTCACAACAGAGAAAGGAAAGTAATAAAACTGTCTTAAGCAGCATAAGGCACAGCCCAAATCCATTACACGCCTCGCCATCTTTGTCTGTTCTCTGATCTTGAGAGTACATTAGATTCCGGGAACAAATTTTCCACTTGAGTTTCAGAAAAACATAGGGCAAGGATATCATGTTTACCTAAGTAAAAATATGATTTTTAAGTATTGTATTCCTGAATGGGCGATGTATGGGGTTAAAATCTTTTCCAAGAAACTACTAACAGAGATATTAAGGAAAGGATTGTGGTTCAGAGTAACAGCAACACATCTGATTTTTAAACAGCTTTGGACATAGATTTGTCCTTGACTACCAGTGGAAATCATATTGCATGGAATGTGAAAAAGTATAAAGTTGCTCAATATGCTGTTCTAGATCTTTCCTCCAGAGATAACAACAGGAGCGCCTATGTTTCCTGTAGAGCTACACATTACCTTGCAGTGGCCGTGGGAATACTCCCTGGAAATATCCTTTCCGTGGGAATCCAACCTTCATGTGAACTGCTCTGATCCAGAAAGAACCTGGGTCGTAGATCACTGCTCTGCACTCTCGGTAGCAGTGTTTCTCCCCACTTGAACTGCATTCTTTGATTTTAGCCAATTCAGTGGGGTTTATTTTTCTAATATCTATTTCATATTCTTTTTTTTTAATATTTTGTTTAGTTGTAGATGAACACAATATCTTTATTTATTTTATGTGGTGCTGAGGATCAAACCCAGTGCCTCACGTATGCGAGGCAAGCGCTCAACCGCTGAGCCATAGCCCCAGCCCCATTTCATATTCTTTTTAAGGGCTCCTTGTTACCACACACAAGTCTCGGGACTCCTTCACCAGGGTCACACTTGCTCTTCTCATAACCCTGACTGTAACTACTTTTGCCTGTAATCTTTTTTAGTTTACTAACAGATGATAACCTTGTTAAGTAAAAAGGCTATGAAGTAGCTGGAGACTTGGGGGGCTCTTCTGGGTGTTTCTTGCTTGTCTATATCCTGTGTGTTTGATTTCCAGGGTGCTGAGTTTGGTAGGAGCCCAGCTCATGGTGAGGAATCATATTCTTCCTGTAAGGAAGATCCTCAGAGTGCTGGGCTGAGAGTTCAGTATTTCCGATTGCTTTGTAAAGGACTCAGCATTTGATCAGAAGTCAATGCCAATGTTACAAAATTTCTTGCTAGCACGCAAGGGACCTCAAGCCATGTTTGGCACAATGACTCTCCATATTCAAATTCCCTTTAAGAGTGGGACATAGCTTCTGGCCATTTGAACCCGGGTGAATCTTGTTGAGATTTACTTTGACTCAACATCATGGATTAGAAGTGTCATGGACAGTTATTAGTTGGGTGGGCCTCAAGATACCCTTGTGCTGCTTTTCTCTACCCTGAGGACCCTGCCCAGACACCACGAGAACAAGCCTGGGTAACAGAGGAACAATGAGAAACATGTGGACCAGCTGCCTTCACTACTGTAGCTGACACCCGGCCAAGTCCAAGCAGAGGCACCTCACTGCCCTGCAGCTGGTCATTGTGCGTTAACAGAGTCTAGCTGAAACCAGAAGAACCGATTGGCTCAGCCCAGTCAAAGACATCAACTCCTAGAAGCACAAGCTAAAAATATGTAGTTATTTGTATCACCCAGTTTTTGAGGATTGTTTACTGCACAGAAGTAGAGAGCTGATTTAGAAATTTGTCTCTAGGCCCATCCCCCTCCCTTCCCTTTATTCCCCTTTATCGGATCCACTGAACTTCTGTTCTCCCCATCCCCGTGGAATGAATCTGACATACCTTCCCATACACACATATGAACACAGCACAGTGGGTCTCAACATTGGAACACCCACAAGACTGGGATCCTAATTAGAATAAGATATATTCCATGCTTGTATAAATACATCAAAATAGACTCTACTGTCACGTATAACCAAAAAGAAAATAAATAAAATTTTAAAAAAAGAAATCTGTCCCTAGATATAGGGTATTGCCATAATAACCAAAAATATGTGTGATTATGTTTAGAACCAAGCTAGCAGGCTCTGAAAACATAGAGAGGAAATTGTAACAGAAACTGAGAAACTGGCAAGCAAACCACTAACAAGGGTAGGCAAAATAATGTGGAAATTGATACTGAAAGCTGCAAAACAGAGTGACACATTGGTGTAGCAGTGAAACTGCGGCTGGAATAGTTTGACAGAAAGCAGATGGAAAATACACTTGATAAATGTCTAGATTTGGCCAAGCTCTTCAGTTCTCCAGAATGCAGAAGCATCAGATGACCAGAACTTTCTGTGTTGGACAATAAAACTGTTTCTCTATCTCTAGTCCTCTCAACCAGTAAAGCTTCTCAAAATCAAATGAGTTCTAGGGGAAAAGATTACATCAAGGTCTTTGGTGAGACCTAGTAGCACTAAGTAAAGCGTTCCTAGAAAACGCTGTGAGCTGCATTGAAGTGGTTCTAGAAATTGTCAATGCATCTTAATTCATCATTCTAACACCCTGAAGGCACCTGTAAGTCAGGATTTCATCTTCCAACATAGTCTTGTAGGAGCAGAACCTCACTCATGATAAAGGGCCAGGGTCAGTGTCCCTATAACAAGACAGGCTAACGAGAGAAAAGCACCACCACTTTATGTAATCAAAATTATGCATGACATAGGAGCTTTTAGAAATGAAAACGCGAGGACCTGCAGACCCATTTGTTTCATGCTTAGGTTCAGGGAAGCATGGACAGCCAGGTAGAAATGTGATTTTCTCAAAAGAGTTTGACCTAATGGTAATAAACTGAGTCGGGAGGTCCAGCAAGGCCTATCCAGATTCTTCTTGGCCCTCTCTGTGTAGCATTTCTTCCTTCTGACATGAGGGTCTTGTGATTTACGGAGACAAGGTAGGCCACAGAATTTCCTTATGGCCAGCTCTATGGCTGGCTTAGTGGAGGGGTTTCTATGTCCTGCCCCAATTAAGAGGCGATTCTGGTTTCTATGACCCAGTTTGGAGGAATAAGGGGAGCAGGGGAAGAATGGGCAGATCAGAAAGTCCTCCTTACTGACTTCATTTCCAGCAGCACACCAAGGCGCCGTATTTTGTGAAGAACACAAAAGGTTAATGGTTAGAACAAACTGTGAACACGATTTTTGAGTCCAGAGGGCAGCCAGTGGAAATTTCTAGATCCTGGGCTTGAAGCATCTTCAGAGGGGGTGAGGGCAGGCCTTGACAATCTGACAGACTTTGCCGGTTTGAAAACTGTATCAGGTGCGCTGTGAACTTTCTGAGTAGTCCACACGGCAGCAGGCAGGAAAGCTGTTCATACATGAGCCACCTGGTGACTTCGCTGGAGTTTATATCAAGTTGTCTAGCTTCAGCTTGCAGGACTCAAACCAAGGAAAGTTTTCATTCTAGTGATTCCAGAAGGGCGAAAGAAAAGTCGCAACCTCTGGGACCTCAGCTAATTGAATGTATCAAAATGATGAGCACAGAACCTGCCCATTTTGGAAGAATGTGTTAGCCTCACTAAAAACAGCTCAGAGTCAAAGTCATCACAGTGGGGAAGTTTTAATTTGGAAACTGCAGAAATTACTATGAGCAACCTTGCTAAGGATGACCCAGGGCAACAATCAGGCCAACCAAGAAAAGAGCAAGCGTCCCTTAACTCGACCCCTTGTTGGAATAAAAGTTTGTAGATGAACTGGTCATAGTTCCAGAATTCTTTCTCAGTAATAACTTTAAGTCTTAAAGTCACGTTATATTAAGTAATACATGAGGCAGGAGAGATTAGGGACTTTTGTCTTAGGCCTCATCCCACCTCAATAAGCAGAGCTGACCTGAGGCTAAGGGCCTCCCTTTCCTCCTGCCCCTTGCAGTTATCAGAAAAGCAAAGTTCCCTAAAGTGCCATCTGTAAGATCCTGGTTCTTCAAAAAAGTTGCCCAACCATCCTGAGGAGCACATGCATAGTGAACCCATAGAAACCTAAAAGGGAGACCCCCTACTTCAGGCCTCACACATACGACTTGCAACTCATGCATCAAATGTAAAACTCTGGAATGAACATGTGGTGCATGCGTCATAGGCATTACCGGCAAGGCTCAGGAATCTGTCAATCATCCCTCACTTAGCATAAACCACTCCCAGCAAAAAGCCCACCAAAAGCAAACAAAGAACTCAAAAGAACATGTAAGCCCCCAAACCTCTGAGTCCCTGGGCTGAGGCCTTTGTCATATCCCTGCTGCAAGGACACAGAGCAGCTTCCTCCAGTAAACTCTTAACTGCCACTGATTGTCTTGGTGAATTCTTCTTACTGCCCACGCGCCTGCCGTCCCCCAGGCCTCATGACAATACATATTCATTAAGTGTCTGAGTCATTTGTAAGGAGGCTAAAATACTCAAACACTAATCGCTGAACATAGATTTAGAGTATATATACTTTGACATCTTGTTTTTATATAGTATAAAGAAGTTATGTTTGGATCTATAAATAAACATGGAAAAATTATGCTATGAAGAAACATGTTTCTAAGAATCATGAAATGTTTCTCATTTAAAAAATGCTGATAGAAAAAATTGAAATTGCTTACTTCTTAGGTACCAACTAGGCATTGTGGATGCTAGAGTTTTAAAAATTAATTAATGTATGGTTGTCACATTGACTTCATATTTGAGGAAGGTGAGGCATGTTTTTGGTGAGTGAAGCTTACATGAAAGATGGACCTTAATGAAGCGGGGGCAGAGGTAATTTTTGTCCTAAAGTAGAATGGCTGGTTGTTCCAAAATGAGGAAGAGGAAAGAGGTAGGTTTGTGAAAGATGAATTTTTGTGAAATGAATTTTAAGTGTGATTGAGCTAGCTAAAATTACAAGGAAATTATTTAGACATATTTCTATAAAACAATCAGCATCAATATCAAAGGGGAACTGACGCAAGATTAGAATTTGGTCCTTTCTTAAAACAACAAAGTTTCCTTGGAGCATTGACACGTATTAGGGAAAGTGCAGGGTTGTCCTTGGCCTTTCAAGTAATCGGCACAGGACACAGAGACTGCATTTCATCAGTGATTCCCGGGCTTCATCCTTGTCTTTTTAAGTCTTCCGGTCACTTAAGAAAACTGAGTCCTCTCAAGTGAAGAGTTAAGGGTTTTCTGCAATAAGGCAACTTTCTGCATTTGCCTTTGAAGTCTTTTAATTATCACAAAGGTTGAATGAAGGGATATTGTTTTCCAGTGACCGATGATCCTATTTTGATCAAGTGTTTTAAACTTTTGGTACTTTTAAAAAAGCTCCTAAAGGCACATTCTAAATTAAATCTATTCCTTGATCCCAAACGAACTTTGAAATTTTCCAGTTGAGTCTCTGGAAACCCTAAAGGATGTGTCGCTCACATTAGAAAAAGACATTAAATTATTTAGACTTATTTGACATATTGGATCATAGAAGAGGCATTATCAAATGATAACAGTGATAAATTTTCTTCAAGTTGTAGTTATGGATAAAGTATTGATATGTGTGTTCTAAAATCCATATGAGATTTTAGAAAACTAATATGTTATCAGTAAAATGTTGAGTGCTACGGAAATAACCCAATTTTCTTATCAATTAGTGGCTACAATAAACTTTCATCAGATTCTTCGTCATCCACACAGAATGGTTTTGATTCCTCTCTAAAAGCATTTGTAGTAGCTACAGTTCAAAATTACCTCTTCTTGGGGATGACGGGGTGGGGGCCTCAAGGGTAGAAAATAAACAAATACAGGTAGATACAGGTTTCTCATAATCTTCAGATAATAGCCCTAGTCTGGCCAAAAATCCCCAGAACTCGAATGAAGAGATTGGCTGGTTTATAAAACTACTAACCTATCAACAACTAGAACAAGAACTAATTAAATACCAAGAAAAGAAAACTAAAGGCTGATATCTTTGATGGACATTGACACAAAGGATACTAAATAAAATAGGAGAAAACTGAATTCAACAGCACATTAAAAGGATTGTATACCATGACAAGCGGTACTTACTCCCAGGATGCAAAAATGGCTCATTCTACACGAATCAATTATTGTGACACACCATCCTAACAGATCCTTTTAGTAGATGTAGGAAGTGCATTTGAAAAAATCCAATGTTCTGCAATGATTTAAAAAAAAAATCTTCAGAGTTTGCTATTAAAGGAACTTACTTCAATATAATAAAGGCCATTTGTGAAGAGCACGCAGATAACAGGACCCTCAACTGTGAAAGACTGTAAGACTTTCCTCTAAGACCAGAAGCAAGGCACAGATACCCTGTTCCATTCAGCATGGTACTAGAAGTCCCAGCCAGAACAATTAGGCAGGAGGAAGAAAGAAAGTGTACCCACGTACACAAGCAAGAAGAAAAATTATCTTTTTGCAGATGGTATGACCTTATATATAGAACAACCACAAGGACTCCACAAAAGAAAAACTGTTAGAAATGTTAAATGGATATCATAAAGTTACAGAATATAAAATTAATATATAAAAATCATTTGTATTTCTAGCTGGGTGTGGTGGTGCATACCTGTAATCCCAGTAGCTCTGGAGGTTGAGACAAGAGGGTTGCCGATTCAAAGCCAGCCTCAGTAATTTCGTGAGGCCCTAAGCAACTTAGTGAGACCCTGTTTCAAAATACAAAAACAAAAGGGCTGGGGATGTGGCTCAGTGGTTAAGCACCCGGAGTTTAATCCCTAGTACCCGCCCCCCAAAAAATCATTTGTATTTCTAAACACTAATAATGAATTACTAGAAAAGAACTTAAGGGGGAAAAATCCACTTACAATACCATCAAAAAGTCAGGACTGAACAAAGAGTCAAAAGACTTGAGTGCTGAAAACTGCAAATCATCTGTCAAAGAAATTAAAGAGGACACAAATAAGTGGAAAGACATCATACGTTCGTGGATCAGAAGGCTTACTGTTATTAAATTTCCATATTACACAAAACTATCTACACATTTCATTCAATTCCTACCCAAATCCCAATCGTTTGGTTTTTTTACAGAAATAGAAAAAAATGATGACTCAAATTCATGTGGATTCACAAAAGACCTTGAGTAGCCAAAGCAATTTTGAGAAGAACAGATGGAGGGATCACTCCTGCTGATTTCCAGATATATTTTACAGGGCATTGTAGCTCTGGGATAGAAAGGGACGTTTAGACCAACGGAACAGAAATGGGGCCAGAAACAAAGCTGTTACGGTCTACTGGCCTTTGACCTGTTGCCACAAATAAACATCGAGGGAAGCAGAGTCCCTTCCAGGAACCTCAGTGTCCACATCAAAGGAGTGAGCTGCACCTTCGCCCATGGCATTCTCCCGGAGGGAACCGAGTTTTCACAGGGTACTGGGAGCAGCCAGAACCCAGTGAGACCACAGCACAGAAGCCTGAGAAGTGTGGAGATACAAGTCGAGTCCCGCAGGGGCTAAGATGCCCGTGGGAGGATCTACAGGAGAAGGAAAGTGAGCTGGGCGGGGCTGGTGGGGATGGTTTGGGAGAGGAAGTGGGGAGCCAAACAGCCTGGTTTGCTTCTCTGGAAAATGGTGCCCCCGTGCTGGGAGCATCCTGTTAGCCTGGACCGATGGCAGTCAGCCTTTGTAAGATGAAGGGAAGCCGGGCGTGGTGGCGCAAGCCTGTCATCCCAGCACTTTGGGAGGCTGAGACAGGAGGATCCCGAGTTCAAAGCCAGCCTCAGCAAGGACGAGGCGCTAAGCAACTCAGTGAGATCCTGTCTCTACATAAAACACAAAACAGGGCTGGGGGTGTGGCTCAGTGGTCGAGTGCCCCTGAGTTCAATCTCCAGTACTAAAAAAAAAAAAAAAAAAGAAAGGAAACCTCTGAAAGTGAATCTTAAATGGAAAGCCTTGTAAAATAGAGAACAAGACATTCTAGTTAAAGGTGGGCAGGAGGAGGTCTAGCTGGAGGAGGGGTGCTCAGCTCCATGTGCCTCACCTGAGTCACCTCTCTTGCACCCCCAGCCCACCCAGAATGTGCCCTGAAAATCCTGGGTTACACTGTTTTGAAAGTCACCTTTGGCTGTCCAAGAGGCAGTGTAATAGGTGACAGTGGCTCTGGGTGCAGAGGACGCTTTGTTTAAATCCAGCCTCTAATACATACTAGTGATAGGTGGTTGGGTACTCGACATCAGCTTCTGCACCTTAAGTTCCTCAGGTGCCAAATGGGGGTTAACAGTAGTACTCAGCTGACAGTACCTTGTAAGGACTTAGTGATAGGATTCATATAAAATGTGTGGCTCATTAAATGGATGGAGAGATGGATGGATGGATATGATAGGATTTGCTAAGTATTGTTAGTACTTTCATTTTGGGTAAGAATAACGGGGTGTGATTTTATGGGCTTTTCGTGTTCTCTGCACATTTATACAGGACAGTATCATAAAATGTTGGGACAATCCCTTCCTCCTTATCTTCTGGAAGGGTTTCTATTATAGCTTGTGTTCTCTCTTCCTTACATGACAGATTCCTCCTGTGAAGCCATCTGGGTCTCCAGTTTTCTTTGTAGACATGTTTTTAATTATGCATTTAATTTCTCTAACAGATAAAAGGTTAGTGAGAGAGGGGAATTGTAATAATAGAGGAATTCTCATGTAGCTTTCCAGAAACCATCTAGAATGTGGGTTAAACACATAAATATGAATTTAAATAAGTCATTTGGAAAGTGAATTTGAGATGTTTCTACTTTGTCGAATTAACTGGCAAAGAGTCGATGAATAATTCTCATGGGTTATTTCAGTACCTGAGACTTCCACCGACCTATTGTGAGAAAGTAAATGTAATGGGTGAGAAAGAACGAAAGAAAGAGAGGGAGTGAGGGAAGCAGGGAGGAAGGGAGGAAGCACCAACTGTCCCACACCTTTATAAGCAGTTGACAGTGACTTTTAGTGGACACACTTTGACACCCTCGGAAGGAACTGACATAGAGCATACCTAGAGAAAAGGTGTGAAATTCACCTAATTATTTTCAACAAATATTAAATGGGAAGTAGCAACACTGAACACGAGGGTGTGCTGTGACAAAATAATTCAAGGCAACAGATTCCGCTGTGGACGAGTGACCACCTTGCTGAGCAGGCGTGACGTATATAGCAAAGCAAACAGGGAACCATGAAGTCTGACCACGGCCTTGGAAGCAGAGGAGAGTTGAGGAGGAGACCTCCAGGGTGGCCCCCATGATGGTTATGAATTTTTAGTGCCATTACCATGGAGGCCCCTGGCAGGCCCTTCTCAAGTGCTCACAGCGATTTGCCAGAATCAGCATTGCTGTTTTAGAGATGAAAAGGGAAGTACATGGACCTGTGGAAATTGCTGAAAGTCACACTGCAATTTGTCCTGGGCTCCGTTCTACCACTTCAACCCACCATTCTCCTTCCTCCTATCTGATTACCCTCTTTTCTTTTAAATAAAAATGACTCACTGAGGACCTCAGTGACTGTCATTGGAAATTTGTATTTTGCAATATAAGATGCCAGTTCAGAGTTGATTGGTGCACACCTGTAATCCTAGCTACTCAGGAGGCTGAGATGGGAGGATCTCAAGTTGGAGGCCAGCCTCAGAAACTTAGCAAGACTCTATATCAAAATAAAATAAGGGAATGAGATGGACAACAATGCCCTAGGTACATGTATAACTGTACATCATGTACAACCAGAGAAATGAAAAGTTGTGCTCCATTTCTATACAACAAATTAAAATGCATTCTATTATCATGTATATCTAATTAAAGTAAATAAAACAAAAAAAATAAATTAAAATAAGGGCTGGGGATGTATTTCAGTGGTTAGGGCACTTGCCTAGTCTGGACAAGACTGTAGGTTTGATCCTCAATACTAAAAAAAAGCGATTATTTGTGCACACCTGTATCAAGACATTCATGATACCCCATAAATATGTACTCTTTAATGTGTTAATTTTTTAAAGTTGATTATTTGAAGAGCAATGTAAAATGGATAATAGCGAAGAAGGTATGAGCTCTAAATACACAAGATTTACTTTCATGAGTCTCAGTCTTTTAAGTAAATTTTAAGAGGCAATTCAAACATCCTTCAAATAACTTCTTTCAAGATGTGTGGAATATATTGCTTTAGGCTGATTTTCAAAAGGACAGTGTATTTGGATGCACAAATTCCAGTGATTTTGTTTAAAAAAAAGGAACTTCTTTTTCTAAAAATGAATCTGTTTCATTGACATTATTTTCAAAGATAAATAACTTTTTTTCTTTTTTCTTTCTTTTTTCTTCAAATAAGAACTGTCTTTCAGACTTCTGATTCTAAAAGAGAAAAAGTGACCCCTAGTGATCTGAATCCTCATTAGTACTGGAAAGTACTGAGGAAATGAACGTTCCTTTCAAACTTGCATTCTGAAATAAGGCAAAACATTAGAATTATAAGGAATTTTCACATATTTACCTGTAATTTGAACAGGGCTCGTGTTTAACGAAATAGTTAATTACAATGAAATCAGAACTTTATCTGTGACTTCTCTTTTGATCCTTGTTCTTTTACATTCAGCGGAATGTTTTGGCTGTCCAGCTTGGAATAGACTTTTTGGAAACAGGGTTCATTATTATTATTTACCTGAAAACCCCTTATACAAAATAGTGGGGTGCACATAAAATGCATTTTGTGAATTTTTAATGAATGGGTAATTTAATTTGCTTCACTGGTGACTAACACAGGGTCTTGCCATTAACGAGTAGAGGAGAGATAAGAACCCAGTTTTTGGTCCTAATTCATTAGGTAAAGATGGGAAAACGTGCCATTTTTCTTCACAGTATGGCTCTTTGTTGTTTTGTTTTGTCTGAGACAGGGACTCTCTACAGTGCCCAGACTGTCCCCCCAGCTCCTGGGCTCAAGGGATCCTCCACCTGCCTGGGCCTTCCCAGCAGCTGCCACCATAGGGGGACCCCGTATGCCAGGCTCCTCGCTACAGGTTTATTTGTGTGTCTCTGTGTGTCACTTATCTAGACTTTGTTCCTCTGGGGAATTTTTCTAACACCTTCAGAATCCATTACACCCTTTTCTGCTGCGTTCTTCTAGCGAATCCTGCACTTAACTGTGGACTGTGCTTTTCACTCTGGAAATTCCTCACTTAAGCATCTGTGTCCCTTCTAAGACAGGAGGTCGCCCCTTGGGACGGTGTGAGGATAACTGTGTTGGCTTGGCAGTACTGGGACAGGCCCTGGGCGAGCCCTTTACCTAAGGGATAACTGAGTCCCTACAGCCAGTTGGACAGGTGGCTCGCGTTGTCCCTTTTTAGGCATGTTGAGCAACATATCCGAGATCACAGACAGCGAAGTGGCAAAGCTTGAAACTGAGCCCGGCCCTGCCTGCCCCAAAGGTGGCAATCATTTCAGGTTTCACGTAACCCACTCTGGTCTGCACACCGCCTGCAAAACGGAGGACCCCGGCTCGCGGCTCCGCCTCTTTCGGCCAGTGCGAGGTCGGCAGCCAGCGCGCCCTCTAGTGGCGAGCCTGCGCCCTGCTCCGAGACCGCAAGCGCAGCTCAGTGCTGCGAAGAGGCGACCGGAAGGATGGGTTCAGTCCCAGGAAAGGACGGATCTCATTTCCACGTCGGACTTAATAAGGACCTCGGGATCGAGCACCTAAAAGAAGCTGTTCGCTCCTTTCCCTTTGGTGTTTAAAGCCCTTTACGATTTGGCCAGCACTGGACATTCCCAAGTGAAGATGCACAGCGGGATTATCCAGGGTGCTGCACAGACTGTGGTTTTCCATGCGCCGGGGTTCTAAACCTGCTGAATCCGAATCTGGCAGAGAACTCCTAACATTCCCCCAGCTCTTTCTATCTCTCTCTCTCTCTCTCTCTCTCTCTCTCTCTCTCTCTCTCTCTCTCTCGTGCGTGCGTGTGTGTGTGTGTGTGTGTGTGTGGGATTGAACCTAGGGCCTTGGGCATGTAGGCAAGTACTGTACCATTGAGTTTCAGCCGCAGTGCAGCTTATTAGTTTTCATTTTGAAAGCACTTGCCATCAGATTCTTATGTGCCCAGCTCCGCATCCTATCCTAAAACACCTCTTAGGCTTTGCCATCCCTATTACTATTTGCCATCCCTATTACTATTCCTCACCACACTTTTTCCAGGAAAAAATAAGTTTGTCCACCTGCTATAGTTTGAATGGGGACTGTACCCCAAAGTCACATGCCTGGAAGGCTTGGCCTCCTACCTGGGTGCTATTGGGAGGTGGTGAAACCTTTAAGGGGTGGGGCTTATGGGAGGAGGTTATTTCCTTGGGGTGTGCACTTACAGGGGACAAAGGCCCTGGCCCCACCTGTCATTTGCGTCTGTTGGTCTGTCTGTCTCACCTCCTGGCTGCCCAGCTTCCTCATGATGTGCTGCCCTGCCACAGGCCCAAAGGCAAGGATCCAAGCGACCCTGGACTGAGACATGGACTAAGCTTTCCACCTGCTGGACCGTTCTCACCCTTCCAAGTCCAGCCAATGTGCCAGAGCCTCCTTCTTGTCCAGGCCCAAGTGGCCTTTCCCTTCTCGGAGTCCCAGTGTCACTTCTTACTGATCCTACTACAAATCTGTTCTATGGTCCCTTAAGTCAAGGTCACTCAGGTTTAGCCATAAGAGGGGACATAGGCAAGGCATAGGAGAATGGCTTGCGTATGTCCAGGTCCCAGAGAGACTGTCCCTGCAGGCTGCGCTGGGGTCCCACAGGAGCAGTACTGAGGGAGTAGCCTCCACCAAGCAGGTGGGGGCTGAGGGACAGTGAGGACCTGATGGGATTTCACTGGTGAGTTTAGATGTTACCCGTTCAAGGTCAGCGGAAGGCAGGAACCAGCATTTTCACACTGGTGTCCCTGGTTTTCATGTTTCAACTTTGCTTCGATTCTTAAAATTTAACTTTTAATATTATTATTTAATCATAGTAAACATTTTACTCCATTTAAGCTTCTTCTATCTTATCCTTATGTACCTTATTTTTTTTTTTCCCAGTACCAGGGATTGAACTCAGGGGCACTGGACCACTGGGCCACATCCCCAGCCCTATTTTGTGTTTTATGTAGAGACAGGGTCTCACTGAGTTGCCTAGCGCCTCGCCGTTGCTGAGGCTGGCTTTGAACTCACAATTCTCCCGTCTCAGCCTCCCAAAGTGCTGGGATTACAGGCGTGTACCACCGCACAAAAGCAAGTATTTCATTTCATATTATAAAAGTAGGTGAAAGGTGATGGCTATACAATAATGTAAATGTACTTAATGCCACTTAGTGATAGAAAGGCAAAAACAAGGAAAAGTAGAAGACTGGCAGGATGGTTAATTGACTTTAATCAATTTTGCATGGTGGGTTAATTAATTTCAGCTCCACAGCAAACCGTGCAAACCCTTGGTGGCATACAAAAACACCTGTGTTTTCTCCACCCATGGGCTTCAGCCCATTTCGATGGACTTGCCTGGAAACCTCTGCTGGTTTTCTCCGAGGTCACTTGGATCCGAGGGTTGTCTGGAGGTTGGTTGATTTGGGCTGGACCTGGCTGATGGATCTGTATTCCAGGCGTCTCTCATGAGCACAGGGACAACCCAGGCATGTCCTGCTCAAGGTGCTGGTGGGTGTAAAGAGAGCAAGTCTCAAGCACACCATCATTCCAAGCCTCTGCTGTCATTTCTGAAGAAACTGAAGATCAAGCTTTTGAAAGGAAGGTTATATCTTATGCTACTTTATAACATACAGCTATTAAATTGGTATTTTAGAAAACTAGACAATTCAGAGTTTTCTTATTAAAGTTATGAATTAATCTGGCTTGTGGTAATATATTATTTTTGAAGAACATCTAAAAATATATATCAAATTTAAAGAAATTTGTTAAATACCTTTAATGCAAAATATCATGGGGGATACTCTGTAGAATCATGGGTGTTGGTTTTTTAGGACCCATTGTTCAATCTGAGTGGAAAAAGGCAGAAATGAACATCTTAAAGGCTGAATGATAAGGAAACAGGCTACTGTTTGGAGTTAATTATTGCTCCATAGGATTCAGAGAGAAGAGAGATCAGTCTGCACCGGAATAGTCATAGAAGACCTCATAAATGACCAAGAAAGTTGTCATGAATTTCTGGACCCTCCCTTCCCCTCCACAGTTCACCAATAATTACAGGTGATTCTACTGGCCAAGAATTCTCTTCTGGCTTTATCTTTTCATCCACGGTGCCACCAATCCTGAAGCATAGAGATGTTTTTCTAAATTGTAGACTGCATTTAGTCACATCTCCCTAATCTGTTCTCAGTGCTCCTGAATGGGCTCTTCTCCTGAACATCTTCCTGTAGTGCAAAGAGTGCCACCTGATCGAGTTCCTTAGCCCAAGGCACAAGGTCTTTCTTGATGGTGCTTAACTTGGCCACATTCACAAAGCCATTGGGTCCACAGCCAACCTGAATTATTCTGAGGTTCACCTCCAGAGCCTGTGCTTATCCAGAAGCTCATCACATGCCTGGCTTTGTCTCCTGGGAGATCTGGTTCCTTGACAGGGCCATCAGGACTGGATGGTTTGGATCTGTGTCCTCAGTGCTCTGGCCTGATCAGACGGTCAATAATGATCTGCTGAACAATTTAGAAAAAACTTTTACCGTGAAGTTGCTATATCAGTCAGGATCCAATCAAGAAAACAGCTCATGCCAGGCAATTTAATAGGGATGCTTAATAGAAAGGAATAGCTGCAAAAGTCTCAGAAAGAAGCCTCTGAAAGAAAGTGGAAAACTAGATACGTAAGCAACGAATAAAGGATCAAAATGCAAACTCAGTATGTGCAAACCACTTACTCTAGTAAAGCTTATCAGAATCATGGATTCTGTTATCCAAAAAAAAAAAAATGTAAGGCATTTTTTCACAAACAAAATAATGGTTCTAGCCAGGCACAGTGGCACATGTCTATAATCCCAGCAGCTCTGGAGGCTCAGGCAGAAGGATCACAAGTTCAAGGCAAGCTTCAACAACTTAGCAAAGCCTTAAACATCTTAGTGAGACCCTGTCTCACAATAAAATATCAATAGGGATGGGGATGTGGCTCAGTGGTTATGCACATTGGGTTCAATCCCCAGTACCAAAAAAAAAAAAGTTCTAGCATCTTGGTTAACATTTATTTTTTTCAGTAGAAGATGCCAGTGTCCAACCTGCTGGAATAGATAGAGTGGGCACTCTGTTTGTCTGCACAGGCAGCCATATGCTAATATTTAACTCTTATTTCCTGGCGTCTCCAATTCTAAGATACATCTTGGTAGTAAGATATCTAAATAGGTTCATTAGTACTTAGAACATCAAATGACTATTTTGTACATTGCTGTCGTGGAAAATAAGATTCAAATTCTTTTGAGTGATGTAAACATCAAACACAGAGATATCTGAAAAAGCCAAGTTCTTCTCCATCAGACAGGAAATGTAAATTCTGCAGCATTGAGATTATCTGTGGACTCCCAGCATGGTGGTGCACGCCTGTTATCCCAGTGACTTGGGAGGCTAAGGCAGGAGGATCACAAGCTCAAGGTCAGCCTCAGCAACTTAGTAATACCCTAAGTGAGAAAGGATCTTTCCCTTCAAAACAATAAAAAAGAAAAAAGAAAAAAGGTCTGTAGCTCAGAGTATCCAGAATAATGACCATAACAGCAGCAACAGAAAACAGTTCTAGCGATCAGTGAACTGAGACTGGCGAACACACAGTCTGCTGTTTGCAAATATATGTATTCAAGTCCATTCTGAGGGTAAAGGATTCAAAAAGTAAGTCCTATTTCAGGAAGAGTCCTGGAAGAGCTAAACAAAGAGGGGGCAGGAGGGCAACCCGGAGATCAGCAGCAGCAGGACGCTGGGCCATCTCAGGACTAGTGGGACACGGGGAGAGAGAGATCCTGTGAGCAGAGCTAAGGGGACAGGAGCTGTGCTGAGCTGCCTGCCACCACGGATGGAGGATGTGCCTGGCTGGTGACAGGGGGGCTCACACAGAGGCAGGGATTGCGGGGATGCCAGCAGGCTTCCTTTCTGAAACTGCTCCCCAGCTTTCCCTGGTGCTGACCATGGGCCAAGCCCTGAGAAATGCTGGCAGAAGTCAGGAGGACTAGGGGAAGGGAGTGGCCATACTAGGGCAGACAGGCCCATAGCTGGCCCAGGAGAGGCTGCTTCAGGGGACAGACAGCAGTCTGTGGGCCCCCTGGGGAAGCCAACAGGGCTTGTGGGGTGAGAGGGTCACTGGGCAAGCTGGAAGAGACAGGCCAAGGCACAGGTGTAGAGGGGGAGCGGCCAGTGTTGGAGACATTTCTAAAGTAGGAGGGAACGGTTACACACACCCAATGGCTGGGAGCAAAAAGTGTTACCATTGGGATGCCCAGCCCAAGTCCAGGTCCTTGCTGCCACAAAGAACTGCGTGAGACACACAGAAGGAACAGAGTGCAGATTTATTGAAAGCGAAGATGGCACTCCGGTAGGTAGAGCAGAGTGGGCCAAGCAAGAGAGAGGCTGCCCCCCCCCCCCGTGTCTGGAAATTAGCCTCTTACTTACTGAACCGTTGGGCGGGCTCTTCCCTAAACGGACCTGATTGAAGACCTTACCTCATTTTCTCCCATTGGTTATCTTATGATGCCTGATAAGAATGTTCCGACCCCCCTCCCTTATTTATTTTAGAAACCTAATTAGAACACTGCCCACTCTACTAACATTCCTTTTTAAAATTTGAACCTGGGGTGGGCATTGCCCAGTGATATGTCCTCAGTGGCGGGAGCTGTCATGTGATGGCATTTACTGTAAACAGGGACAAGGACACTTCAGGAGCCACGCCTTCTGGAAAGAGAAGGGAGCGCTGTACTCCGCAGCCCCCCCAGCAATGGGGCCTGCTTGACGCATCGTCATCAGGTCAGGCCACCTCCGGGGACCCAGACCCAGGGGCCTCCTCCCGCACCAGACCCTGAGGAATGGGGCGGGAGGAAATGGGGACACCCCGTCTCTTTAGAAGACTGTGTCCTCTCTCCGCTTGGGCTTCTTCAGCAGCCCTCCTGCCACACCCTGCCACACCCCGCTCACCTCCTGTACAAGCCCCTGGGATCCCCCGAGGTCCCGGGCTCCTTCGACCCGCATGCTGCCACACAGCCGCCCGCCTCAAGTGCGCCGCCCCGTCCTCCTGCCCGCTTCTGGGTAAGGACAGGGGGTCGAGGATTACGATTCTCCGTCGTTTAAAAAATAAATAAAAAGGAAAGCTCTGCAGTGGAGCCGATCATTAGGAAAAATCCACTGTAGGTGGGTAAATATATGGGTATAAAAATAAATGGGCGCCTGCACGTTCTCTGAGGAAGGGTGCCGCCGTGTTCGGAAGCCATGGGCTCATGTCCTTCATCCTTTCGCAGGAGATGTTCCAAGAGGTTCGGGAGGGCTCGGTATACGACCCTGAGTGCGTGCCACCGCCGTGAACCCCGCTGGACGATGCGTTCCCGTGCTCTGTCCTCGGTGAGACCTGCCCGGACGCCGATGTCGCGGCGATGGCCCGCGCGCCCCTGTGGCGCGGTCCGTGCACACTGCGCTGGGCCGTCCCGGCCCCGCGCCCCGGCTGCTAATCGGGGCGTCCGCGGGGAGCGCTCCCTGCGCATTCGGTGCGCGGCTCGGCGGCCAGCGCGGCCCGACTCTCCGCTGGGAAGCGCGCGGCTTGCGCTGGGGCTGCGGCCAGGGACGTCGAGAGGCGGAGCTTAAGAGCGCGGAGGCGGGGACCCCCGAGGCGCTGCTCTTTGCTCATGGTGCCAGCGATCCAGCACGGTCTCTCCAAGTCCCCCTGCGGCCCCTGACCCCGCGCTCGGACGGGGCTGTCCTCTCTCTTGACGGAAGTCCAGGGCGTCGGACTCTGCAGCTTGGTTTGCGGTTCAGGGGGCCCTGGCCCGCAGCCCCGCGCCCCGGGCCGCAGCCTCTGTCCCTGTCGTTGGAGTTGCTTGTCGGGCGCCACCTGGCGGCCACTTCTGTCCGGAGCGGAGCAGCGAAGGCCGCGCCAATGCTGGGACCCTAGTAGAGCCGTGAGGAGTCACCAGAGACCCGGAGGCCAGGCGTAGAGGCCAGGCGTGAAGGCCAATCCCACCTCCTCTACATAGAAAGCTCCACGAACCCAAGAGATGGCAGGGCCGGGTCCCTTTGTCCACCCGAGTCAGCCCTCCCTTCCCAGGATCTGCACCTGAGTGCCCGCGTCACCCAGAGCCTGCTGATCCTGTCCCCTTTCCTTCCTGGGCCCGTCCTTGGCCTGCGTGCAACACGTTTCATGGCGGAAACCTAGGGCTCTGTTTGCTTGCGGAGGCATTTCCTAAGAACAAGAAGAAAGGCAAAGGACAGACACCTGCTCTTAAATAAATGCCAGGAGACCCAGTGGAGGGGGTGGTTTGGTTCGCACATGGTTTTGTTCGTTTTCTGTTATTGTTCTTGGCTGTTCTGAAAAGCGTTGGTGCCTGGTTGGGTTAGGTTTGTGCAAGCGTTCTCCCTCCTGTCTCCGCCCTGTCGTCATGATCAATGGCTGTGCACCTCCCCGCCCCCATGTATCTGCAAACTCCTCTCTGGGGTTCCACAAGCATCCCTACGGGTCCATCACTTAGCCCGGTCCCTCCTCCAGCCCCGGGCCATGTGACCTCATGCACTTGCACCTGCCGCCTGCCAATGGCCAGGGCTCAGAACTAGCAGGAAAAGGCAGGCTGCATTCCCCCCACCCCCACCAGCACTCTATGCAGCACCTGCCTTGTTCGTTTGGGGGGTTGCTGTCTGATGGGGGTGGGGTCCTTCATTGGGTGGCTCCCTGGAAGGATTTACAGAACTCCTACCAAGGTCAAACTAGGCCTGCTCCAGGACCACCTGAGATCCCCTCTGTCGGCAAAAACTGCCCAAGGCCCCCTGAGCTCATAGGGAAGACATGAACAAGAACAGGACCTCCCCAAGCCTCAGAGGCCAAGTCTCAGGAGCAAGGCCAGGCCTGTCTTTGGGACGTCTCTAAGTTCTCAATTCCCAGGCCCTCTAGGTCAACCCTTTACTGCACATTTGTTATTGTTCTTTTCTCTGGGATAAATGGAGTTGCCAGGTTGTAGGGGACTTTGTCCAACTAGCACTTTTTTGGGGGTTGGTGTTTATGGAGCTATGCTGAGCTGGGCGCGGTGGCACACACCTGTAATCCCAGCGGCTGGGAGGCTGAGGCAGGAGGATCACCAAGTTCAAAGCTAGCCTCTGCACTTAGCTAGATCCTCAGCAATTTTGTGAGACCCCCACCTCATAATAAAAAATGGAAACTGGATGTGCCTCAGTGGATAAGCATTCCTGGGTTCAATCCTGGTATCAAAAGAGGGGAGGGTATGCTATTTTCCAGAGTGGCTGTGACATTCTACATGGCCTCTGCTGACATGGGAGTGGCCTGATTTTCCACAAGCTCACCAGCATTTATGAGGTTCCTGCGGTCTGTGGAAGGCGTCCGGAGGCTGCTTCCTGGTGCTCCTCCATGAGCATCTTGACCCCACAACACGGCAGCAAGCATCTTTCCTATTCCTTTCCCATCTACGCATCTTCTGTGAAATGCCTGTTCTAGCGTCTTTTGTCTCTTTGGTCATTGGATTCGTACAGAACAGTGCTGTTGTGAGGATTCTTTATCCCTCCCAATCGGATATGTGGTGTCTATTTCTCTCAGTCTGCACTTTGTCATTTCATGTTCCCAAGAGGGTACTTCACAGACCCTCCGTTTTTAATTTGGATGGCTTTCTGTTTCTCTACTTCTTATGGGCCAGGCTTTTGGTGATGTCTTCCAATTTGTTGTTTGGGTGTTTCCATGTGTTATGTTTATTTTATACATATCTATTTCTTTCACAATACATAGAATATAGTCGGGCATGGTGGCACACGCCTGTAGTCCTTGTGGCTTGGGAGACTGAGGTAAGAGGAAAATTCAAAGCCAGCCTCAGCAACTTGGCGAGATCCTGTCTCAAAATAAAACTAAAAAAGGGCTGGGGGTGTGGCTCAGTAGTTAAGTGGGTTCAATCCCAGGTGGCAAAATATGGGGACAGCAGTGATTTAAATCATGGCCTCCGACTCTCTCATGGCTGTACTTGCATGGGGAGCTGCTTGTGCAAAAGTGCAGGTCAAGATGGCCCCGCTGCTGTGGTGATGCCAGCCCAGGGGGCCTGTGTGCAAAGGCATGCAGCCTTTATCAGCTGAGGCCTTGAGTTCAGACACAACTCCCAGGAATAGAGAATTCTGAGCAAAATAAGATGACCTTAATGTCTCCCCAGTCCTGCCTCCTTCAGATGGCCTGCTTTGCTGAAACTTTCCCACAAATAACCTTTTAATGACAAAACTAGATAATAAACGTACTGAGCTAGCTCCGGGTCAGTCTTCCGCCATCAGGGGCCCCCTTTCACTCTCTGTGACTATCTTTTTTTCATCCCCCCAATGCCCCTTGTCTGGTATCTCTTTAATTAAAGGCTGTGCTGAGAGCAGAGATGAGAGGGCCTTGGCAGTTGGCACCTGAGCAGGGATATGAGAGGCCCAGCAGGGGGATGTGTGTGTGTGTGCGTGTGTGTGTGTGTGTACAAAAATACAATATATAACAATATAGAGATGTCTACATTATAGACAACAAAATATACGTGTCTGTGTAAAACAAGTTGAAATGACCGTGGACACCCGCTCCTGTGCACCGGCCTGCCCTGTGGTTGCTGAGGGCAGAGGGCATCCCTCACTGTCAGTTCCAGGGGACCCTAGGCGGACCGCCAGACAAGGGCAGCACCCTATCAGCAGACCCAGCCCAAGTGCCGTCACCCTTCCGTGGGGGACCTGGCTATATCCCCGAACTTCTTAATTTTTTATTTTAAAACAAGGTGTCAGTGGCCGAAGCTGACCTCCAACTTGTGATCCTCTTGCCTCGGCCCCCTGAGTGGCCAGGATCACAGGTGTGTGCCACTATGTCCAACCTGTAGGTATTTTGATTTTTTTCTCTGAAATAAAAATAAGCTATGTCTAGAAAAGAGTCTGATAAATTGCATGACATTTAAATTAAGAATCTCAGTTTATTAAAAGAAACCATTAAGACACTGAAGAAGCAAATCACAGTGGGGACAGATCCATTCGACACCTGCAAGAGGGTTCCTGTAAATCAGCAGGACACAGCCCAGGGGACAGTGAGCAGAAGGCTTGAACATGTCACTCAGGAAAGAAAAATCCAAATGTGCTAAACTTCATCGTGTCCACGTAAATGCAAATTAAAATCTCAATGAGATAGCGCCCTGCATTTGCAGAAAAGACTGGCAACACCCATGTTAGGGGAGACTCAGCTATGTCCCAACACTAACTTAAGAAGCAGCATACCCCAAGACTCAGGATTTCCCTGCTGGCTTAACAAACACAGGCACATATGCATGAAATGACATGGAAAATAATTACTTATAAGAGCACAAATATCTGGAGAAAAGCCCAAGTGAAACTTCTGATTTCCAGGTTGGATATTTTCAGCGTGGTCCTTGCAACAAGAAAGAAAGCCACACAAACTGAAAATCAATACCTTTTCTTAGATTCATCAGAGAACTGAGGTCACAGGTCAACCCAGCGCCCACCCCCACCCCACCCCCGGCCCAAGTTGGAGAGACAGGTGAATTCAGAGAACCCCAGCTTACCAGGAGCAGAAGTTCAGGAACAGAAGCCAGCCCCCACAGCCAGGGCTGGTGCAGGAAGGTTTAACTGTAAACAGGGTATCTCTGGGGCTTGGAGTTCACGAGCTTGAGAGGTATAGATGAAGAGAGCCCCGTCTTGTCCACTCCAGAGCCCCACAGGTGGCCAGAGTAAACATCAGAGTGAAACTTCCTCCTGCTGCCCACGGGAGAGGCACAAAGCAACTATTCTGAAATATACTGAGGGCATTCTTTTCTCCTTAACAAAAGCCTGCCCCTTCAGGCGCCTGGCCACCCTGACCACTGTGGGCCTTCCCAGAGCTTAACACTCCCGGCAGGGGGCACCCAGCTCCAGCCCCCTCCACCTTCCCTTCTCACCCAAGCTGAGGCACCCATGAAGGACGCAGCCCAGGGCAAAGATACTCTAGAAGGCTGAGACCGACGCACCTGCCTGCACACCTCCCTCCACAACACAGTGCTCCTATACCATGACAGCAGAGAGAACAGGGGAAGAAAAGAAAAACAAGGGCACCAGAGGAAGTTTTAGTCTTTTAACATCTAAAGCTGAAGCAAAGAGTCAGGCAAAGCTTTACTTCTAGGTGAAATCATTAAACCTCACACAGAAGGCCCACTTGCCTCAGTTCCTTTCACCCAGTACATCCATCTGATTCAACAGAAAATTACAAGACATACTAAAAGGCAAAACACAGCTTAAAGAAGCAGAGCAAGCAACAGAACTAGACTCAGGTATGGCAAGCATTTTGGAATGGTCAGACCCAGAATTTTAAATAATGATGATTATATTAACATATGCTAAGCCCTCGAAGGAAATTAGTGGACGGCATGCCAGGATAGATGGGTAATGGAAGGAGAAAGGTTGAAATGCCAAGAAAGAAACAAAAGGAAATGCCAGGCATAAAAACGTTGTGGAAGAAATGATAGATTCAGCAGCTCACTGAAAATGGCTAAGCAAAGCATCCCAGAGTGTGAAGACACATCCACGGAAACGTCTCAGTCTGAAAAGCAAGTCAAACAAAGAATAAAGAAACAGAACAGAATATCCAAGACCTGGGGTGCAATTATAAAAGTGCAACTTATGTATAACATATCAAAAGGAGAAGAGAGAGAGAAACAAAATATATTTGAGGTCACTGAGATAATAATGAATGAGAATTTTCCTAATTAATGATAGACCACACATCTAATAATCTCAGAAAGCAGTAAACAGGTGAATACAAAATAAAAGCAAACAGAAAAACAAAATCCCAACAGCTACATTTAGGAGGCATACACATTCAAACCTCAAAAAAAAAAATCAAGGGCAATCTTGAAAAGAAGCTGGGGGTGATAGGGGACCTACCTTCCTTAGAGAAGGGTAAGTGTAGAAATTGTATCAATCTTTTCTTCTGAATCCATGCAAGCAAGAAAAATAAAAAACACCTAGAACTCTGTATCTGATGAAATTATCCTTCACAAAAGGAGAAATAAAGACTTTCAGACAAAAAGAAACTAAGGAAATTTGCTGTCAGAGGATCTGCCTGTCAACGAGCATTGAAGGTTCTTCCCTCTTCTGCCCCCGCTAAGGGGCCAGTGCCACACAGGGACCCTGAGCACCTGTGGTGCCCTGTGTGCTTGAAAAAGAGTGAGGGATGTACTTTCCCCACAGCATGGCTACCTCCACCTTCAACGAGACCCCAAAGACCACAATGGACACAGTGAGCTCTCTAGTTCGTGGGTGAAGGAAATCGACTCTGAAGACTCTAGAGGAAAATGTGAAAAAGAATTTAAAATATGATGCAAACTATCATCCTTTAGCTCCACGAGTGTTAATAAAGTCTCTTGTTGAACCTTATGCCACAAACTTTCTTATAAAGAAAATCCAGAACTGGACAGTAGCCGGTGAGGCAGTAAAGACAGGTTTTATTCAGGAACTGTTGCCATGGGAGGGAAGTGGGGATGGAACTGTCCCATTCCCAGCTCAGCCTGGAGGAGAGAGGCTTTGCAGCCCAGGAGCAGGGCCAGGGACAGAAGGGATTCTGGTGGAACAGGGCTGCAGACACCAACAATAGAGGATGAGCAATTTGATATCAAGAGTGATACCCAGCGTAGCATGTGTGTGGGGGTGGGGGGTCTGCTTTAGCCGGGCTCTTGCTAGAAATGGGCAAAGTGGGGCAGACACAGAAGGGTGGCGGGGTGGAGGCCTGGAAGGGTAAGAGAAGTCTGAAGAAAGGTTAGTTGAGGACAGAGTCTTGGTCAACAGAACTGTGAAACCGTGGCGTCATTTGAGAGCCATTGGTCAGAGTGTGAAGAAGACAGAACTTATTCTAAGTGCAGACATTACAAACCCTTTAAAAGGCAACCGTTAGTACAGATTTTTAAGCCGAAAATTGCCACTGAAACATCTTACAGGGTTTAATTTCTAAGAAAGTAAATATTGATCTCTATAAGCCACATTTTTGGAAAAGCTCTTTGGGCAGTGGGAGCGGGGAGGGGTCTTATCTTCCCTGTCCTTAAAAAAGAGTAAAGTGCTCTTGAGACCAAAGGTGAAAAATCCACTGTGAATTATTCCCACCTGTGATAGATCCTTTTCTTGCTCTGACCTTATAAGGACCCATTGTTAGAAAATTTCAGGCACTTGCAGAAGTCCCTGGCTAGCTGGGCCAAGGATTTTTACTATTGTTGGCCCAGGAAGCCACCTTGTGGACACCTGAGGGACTCTGACTACAGTTAGATTTGCTCTTCCTTGTTCGTCTTCTCATTTGTCTCTTTTCTCATCTTTAGTTTGTTAGCATCGTTAGCGTGGTTAGGGGCTCGCGGCACGCTCATAGGCGTCTCCCGAGGATAAGGAGACCCTATTGAGACCAACCAGGGACTCCAGACTCTCAGTCAGGGAACTTTGGCACCGTGAGATAGGCCTGCCACTTCCTGACTGGGACCTGGGACCCAGAGGTCACAAAGGTCATTCACAAGAGACAACAGAGCAACTCCAGCCTGTGGGAGGGCCCCAAAAATTGCAGAGCACAAAGACCTGGAGTCACCCCCAGCGTATGAAACTATCTAAGGAACCACACCCTTTGGTCATGGAAGGCATTAGCGAAGGACAGGTTTCTAACTACCTCCTGAACCGCAGGGGCAGTGGAAGACGGGGACACGGGAAACACTCAGGCTGTCCCCGCGCCGCTGGGCGCTGGGACCTGACCGCAGAACACCTAGTTTGGGATGCCGACCTGAGCATCGTGGTGGACAACAGATCCACTGCTCGCCAGAAGCTGGAAGCCTTGTGTGGCTGTCTCCCTTATGCTGCCCACGACTCTTCCTGGGCCCAATTACCACTTCCCCACAGTGGACACCACGGCGGAGGGACCGGGCCTGGAGCCATCATCTCTCCAATGCTCCTTTCGATAAGAAGACCTCAAGGAGCTGCCAGAGCAGACACCGGGCGCCACATGCAACCCCCCGCGCTCCATGGTTTTATAAGTGGAAACTCTCCTGAAAGATTTCAGCTCTTGCTCCCAGCAAGGACAACGCTTTAGAGGACACCAGAGGGGCGCGAGCACGAACGTGGGCCAGGAGCAGGAAACGTGCACTGCCCAGCCCCTGACCATAGGGCTCCCTGACCCGCAGCTCAGGCTATCCACCGCCACACATGGGGAAGATTCAGGATTTCCTGATGGCCCAGAGGTATGGTCAGCAGAGGAGCAGCCTGAGAAAGCAGGTGGCAAGCTGTCCCCCTTTCAGTGCCCAGCCCCCAAGTAAAATTGTTTTTCTAGCAAATTTCCTTAAAGTTGCTTTTCAGAAATAATGTTCTGCAAAGCCTCCCTAAGGTGCATGTGCCAGTGACCGAGAAGAACTTCTTGTGGTGAACTTCAGTTCATCACAATACCCCAAACCCCACCCAGGCAGGCGCACAAGCACAAAGGCGCAGTTGTCAGAGTGCGCCTGCGCAGGATGCAGGCTCGCCCCTGAGGTCCCCCACCCAGGTGCTCTCCTTGCCCAGGTAAATGGCTTCGGGCCCTCGTTTCAGGGACTCACTCCTTGGAAGTGATTTCCTGCGGTTTCCTTATTTGCTGCCAATACATTTTGTTCTATGTGACAACCATTCTTGGTTGATTCTAAGTTGAGTCCCACCCAGAGGCAGACCCACTGAGTCAGGTAACACTCTGCCCAGGTGATGGCCACCTACCTGATCCTAGGCTACAGGAGACCCGAGGCGAGGAGTCCCAACTGTTGGAGTCCTTCCCCAGCCCTTCAGACGCGCCACAGAGTCTCTGCCAACAGGCAGGGGGACTGCACGCGCCTGCCCTTCCCACCTGGAACCTCTGCTCTGATACAGGAAGTCAGAGGCCTGCTGAGAACCAGGTCGGGCCAAAGCCCAGCAGCGCGGCCAACAGGCCCGCTGGTCCCCGCCCCCGCGCATGGCCCTGGGGTGCCCTCCACCCCGGCACCGGCTTCCGCGGTGAAAACCCAGAAGGAACCGCCTGCTGCGGAAGCGTCCTCGGAAGGCGCGGTCCGGCAGGCGCGCAGCCCGCAGAACCTGCCCGCAGCGGTGACCCAGCCTCTGCCTCTGCCCGCTGGGGCCGGCGGGAGACCCCTGAAGCCGCTTCAACTTCCTACTCAGACGCAGGAGCCGAGGCCGCTCAGAGCCAGGGGAGCCGAGGGAACCTCGGCAGGGACAGCAGAGGCAGGGACAGAAGGGCGCGCGCGGAGGTTGAGTTGCACTTCCGCGCTACCCAAGGTATCTTGCAGCCCGGGATCCAGTTTTCAGAGTCAAAGGAAGCACAATAGTTCTGAGCTCCATGGAAATGTAGGAGACAGTGTAAAAGACAAGCCAGCAAACTGCACCTAGGAGCCAAGCAAGAAGCCCGCCTCCCCGAGGACTCGGCGTGCAGGGGAGGTGAGCCAAGCGTTCACGCCACAGGGTTCAAACTAAGGGAGTATCCAGTACCTCCAAAAGCATTCAAAAACACTGTGTCCAAAATAACTTATAGGCTGAAAGGCTGGCCTGAGCCGCTTGGGAGACAGGGCTGCAGGTGGGGTCGTCCGGAGGCTGCCCAGATTGACTGTGTGTCTTGGGGCCCTGCGCTTCTCCCTCCTGTTCCTGTCTTTTCTTCCGTGTTCGTGGAGGAGGGGAGATGATTCTGTAGAAATAGACACAATAAAAATAACTGGTAAGCAGTTGGCATCTTCTTTTCTAAATTGCTTTTAAGGATGGATTATGAGAGGTGATTACTGACTGACGTGAGTGGCACTTGTTCCTGATTGCCTGAGGGAACATGAATTGTCACCTCCTGGAGCAAGTTTGATAACATGAATGACAATAGCATTTGCTATTGGCTAAGGACTATACCATTTCAATTCCTTTTAGCCACAAATGTCCATTTAACAGATTGCAGAACGCATGTTAAGAAACGGTAAGAAGTGTGTCGACAGTCAGTCACAGAGCTGGTACACGGTGAGTTTATATGTGAGCTGGTGCTGTCCAGCCTCCCTTGGCTCCGAGGGCTGTGGTCCTCAGGAGTCCTTCCTGGTTTGGGGCATCCTCTGGAAGTTGGTTATACTGTGTCTCTTCAGTGAGTAACTGGCCATATAGAGATGTGACCACCAACCGCTTGGTGAAGCAGTGTCCCGGGCTCCCTGTGAACTCACTTGTCTGGAGTCCCCACACCCTGTCTGCATAAGCAGGACACAGACACCTGGGATGTTAATAAAAGACACTTGATAAACAGTCAAATTGACACTCATGAGCCAGTCTGATTGGTTCTAAAAATGCACACGTCCATTGTGAATCTTAAGAGGGGAGTGTCCACAGTTATCCAGGACCATCCCGCAGGACCTAGGAAAAGCTGCCTCAGCCTGCAGGTGGCCTGGGGGCTCCCCAGAGACGGGCAGGTCAGAGCCTCCCTGAGGGGCACTGCTCTGCCAAGGGACGGACAGACGCAGGTAGAGGCTGCAGACACGTAAGGATGAGAAGATCCAAGCCTTCCAGCTGACGGGGCTTCCACCTGACCCAACGCTCGCCTGGTCTGGACTGAGGATTGACAAAAGTCCTTCCAGGGCTGAGGGTGTGGCTTAATGGTACAGTGCCTGCCTAGCGGGGGAGAGGCCCTAATGGACTCCATCACCAGCCCACAAAACACAGGAACAGCGGGATACAGAGAGGGAAGGAGGAAAGAGGGAACAACGGAAGAAAGAGACAAAGAGCAAGACCTTCTGTTTCCCCAAAGTGAAGCGCCTGGCTGTGTCTGGAGAGCACTTCCTCTTTTTTTGCTGGCTTTTTAGCATTCCTCTGAGCTCTTAAGGCAGCACAGAGACTCATCAGGCTGTTAAAGTCACCAGCTGTTTTTGTAGCTGAAACATGGTTTGGAGAAAGTAGAAGTTCTTAATAGGGGTAGGAGCAGTCAATTAGAAAATAATTTGATCTTTCTTGGTCCCTGGACACTTGGGGAAATTGTGCTTCCTAGGAGTTCAGTTTTCAGAGTCAAAGGCAGTGAGCTAAATTTTTTAAGTGAAGACTACTTAAAGAGTTGTCTCTCATAGTTCCGGTAAAGGTCAGGGTTATTGGTGAGGGCTGATCATTCAGAAAGGCTCTGACCTAGAAGGAATAGATTTCTCCTGATCTCTCTCAGCCTCTGCTCAGGTCACAAAGTGATCATTACCCTTCTCTCCTGACCCATGTGTCGTCTCTCAAATGCTCATGCCAATAAGCCTTGTAGTTTACACTTTTCATGATGCTCATAAACATTTAAAATCTTGTAGGTAAAAAGGTCTTTGCAAGTCAGGTCTGATAATGCTTTGGGCGTGGTGCATCCTTGAGCTGTTTGTAAAAGAAGCCTTTCAAGTGGGCCTGGGACCAATAGAACTGGGGCAGAAGAGGGGAGGAAGCTGTGAACAGAGGTGGAGCTTGGAATGAGGGGTGCCTTGAAGAGAGTAATTCCTGCGTCACAATTGATCTCATCCCCTGCACCTGGTGAGAGAGAGGGCCAGGCCAGCGCAGGGGCCTTGGGTGAAAGTGTTCAGGCAGGGACGAGGACAGAGAGCAAGATTTGGTCCTAAGCTTTGTGGTCCCTCCATGCCCCACTCAGAGAGGCACCTTCCTTGTTGAGCTTTTACTCTAGAATCCCATCCACACAGACATCTCTTGTACCATCCATTAGTTTTCAAAAGGTTATATTGTCTGTAAAATAAATTCTGGCTGAAAGTTGGGAAAGTGCAGCTGCCGCCTCCCCCTCCCTCACCCGAGTTCCTCAAGGCCTCTGACTCCTTCAGCACAAAACAGCTGCACGACCTTCATGGAGTGGAGGAAAGGAAAGTCCTGCATTGCTTTCTATTAACCGGGGTGTTGAAGTGCTCTGGGTTTTGCTTCCCACAGGCCAGCTGGAGGAGCTGACATACTTATTAGTTTTACAGGTTTCACTTAAAGGAGTAGAAAATAAAGGCCACTGTTGGCTTGAGTGACAGTTCACGCTGCTACTTCCCACTTGCAATCTGGTGGTAAGAGAAGGATGATGTCTTGACTTGGGGCAGGAACTTCTGAGATTAAGCAGAATATGTTAACAAGGCAAGAAAGTACCACCTACTACTTTCTTCCCCCTTTGGCTTTCTCTTTTTACATATTCCCTCTTTTTTGTTTTGTTTTGTTTTTTTGGTACTGAAGATTGAACTCAAGGGTACTTAACCTCTGAGCCACATCCCCAGCTCCTTTTTGTATTTTATTTAGAGACAGGGTCTCAATGAGTTTCTTCAGGCCTCACTAAGTTGCTAAGGCTGGCTTTGAACTTGCAGTCCTCCTGCCTCAGCCTCCCGGGCTGCTGGGATGACAGACTTGTGCTCACACGCCAGGATCCCTTTTCCCTCTCTTAGCAGATGACATCACAAAGTGCTGCTAACACCTTCTGCGGTAGCTGGCCTTCAGTTTAGTGCACCTGTCCTGAGCTGCTGACTGGCATTTTTCTGCCTAGGGATCAGCCTCACTGCTCAGGCGTCCCCAGACATAGGGACAGTAATTTCACTGAGTGCTTGGTGAGGCCACTGAGGAAGGGTCCCCGATGGACCATTTCATGGTGGGTATGTTCAGCAAGGCCTCTAGACAAAGGGTAGCCCTTTGGGCACAGATGCCCTTCTTGAATATGTCTGGCATAGGACTGGCACTAACAGTGCCCATTAAATAGCATTTCTTCCTCTTCTCTGCAAGACAGCTAAGGAAGAAAATTTTTTAAAAACTCAAGGGAAAGCTGAGAAGAGAGAGACCGTTAGGTGGGGCTGTTACAGAAGGCCAGCACATTTGCTTTGCCCTTGTTCAAATTTACAATGAGATGCTTTGTGGGCCTTAACTCACTTAGTTCTGTTGGTTTTGTCCTTATGGTGCTGGGGACGGAACCCAGGGCCTTGTGCATGCGAGGCAAGGGTTCCACCGCTGAGCCACACACAGCCCATTTCAGCCCCTCCATGTCAGCCCCAGCCCCACTTTAAATGAAAGGGAGTGAGGCAAAGGTCCCTGAGGACTCTTCCTTTTGAGGGCCCCCTGAGGTCCCGGTAGAAGTTCTCACACAATGGGACACCAAGCAATGTGGCTTCTGGGTACTCCTTCCCTGCTGGTACTCACCTAGAGGATTCATCTTCCTCTGCCTGCTGACTTTTGTTTGTTTGTTTACCAGGCATTTCTGAAGACAAATACTTATTGTGGCCCAAGGGAAAGTTCCAGGGATAATAATTGGAATTTGATTTCTAAGTGAGTCTTCGTAGACATCTGGTTAAACTCCTTCATCATTAATCAAAATCTGAATTGCTCTGATTAGTTCCATAATCTCAGTTAGTCCTTATTCTATAACCCCTACAGAATATGATGGTTTTGCTCAAAAGCTTTTCCCTTGTCAGTCACTAGTGTGCTATTTATTACTATCATCATCTTAAAAAGATTCTGTTTCTGCCTTTTTTTTTTAAAAGCAGCTGGGTATTTTTGAACTGAAAATTAAAAGTATCTTTGATGATATGCCCGGAGTGGTAAAATAGATTATATAATTTATTACAAGATGTAAAAAGCATTGAAGTTTTTCCTCTGATCTCTAAAATATTCCCTCTCGAGATAGTTTTTCTTTCTTTATGCTCTATAACTTATTTATTTTAAGGGTCCACTGTGTCATCGGAAGTGCGATGTTTCTGCTGCAGTGAGAATAATGGTGCCCACAACCTGTTTTCTGGCATCCCGGTCTTATCCTGCTCTGCCCAGTGGAGACATCAAGTGTTGGCCTTATGAACCAACCCTGGGGGATTTTGCATTATGATCTGAGAGGTGCTGAAATGAGCCCCTGCTGTTCTCCGGATGGCCAAATTACACAATTGGAGACTTTTACGGAGTCATTGTTTTAAAATAGAAATCTGGGATGGAAAGCAGCTGTCAGCCACACTCACCAGGGTTTCCTGCCAGTTAACTGACTCGACAGAGCAGAATAAGCAGGTGACGGAGGCTCTTTCCTGCTGGGCCCAGGAAAGCTGGAGGACGTGAGCTTCGCCAGGGACCCAGTACCAGTGCTGGTGCTGCAGTGACAGCAGCTCCCACTGCACTGGAGCTCCAGAAGGAGCAGCATCCTGAACGCACATTTTGCCTGCTCAGTGATTTGCTTCCAGGGTTTACTTTTCCTCTTTTGCAATGAACTTATACTTTATTCCACCTTCCTCTACCCCTCCCTGCTGGCCCAGGCTCTTTTTAGGGATAGTCCTGGAAGAGACTGTGACTTCTCACCTAGGCACATGTCTCATTTCCATTCTACTTTACGTGCAAAATGTGGATCATCCACCTGTCGGCCTCCTCTCTTCCCTCCCTCAGTTCTTGGTCTGATTCTTGTAGCCTTTTGCATATGTTGCTGAAGACAGAGGCGGATCATTTCTTTGAAGTGAATTTCCATTTAGTGCCCATTCAGGGACTCCAGACAAACTGCATTAACAGTGTTCGAGGAACTTACCAGATTACCACAATGATTTGGAGAAATAAGTGATGTGAAAATAGAAGGGAGATTAGTAGAGCAGAGAAAGGGAACTGGGGGAGGGAGGAGGAAAGCAAGAGGGAGGGACTAGGGAATGAATTGGCCAAATTATGTCACATGCACACATGAATGTGTCACAAGGACTCCCATTGGCATGTATAATTATAATGCACCAATAAAAATTAATTAAGAAAATTTTGGGAAAAAATGAATATGAATTTGAGTATTTCCTTGGCCTGTTTAGTTAGGCTGGCAGCCCCTGAGACTAGCATCCTGCGAGGAAATGCACTCAGGGTTACCCTGGACACTGAGGTGGTCAGACCAGCTCTCCATGGAGAGCAGATCTCACACCTCCTCTGCCATGCCCCTGCCTTCGTCATGCTAAGAGACATGCACTCCTAAGAACTGTTAGCCAGCTCTGGCAAGTGTTTATTTCTTCCTTCTTCCAAATACCTCAAAGTTGTAGATCTAGAAAAAATTAAGCATTTATCAAAAATGGTTGTCACATTGGCCATGATGGCGCATGTCTCTAATCCCAGCAGCTCAGGAGGCTGAGGCAGGAGGATCGTGAGGTTCAAAGCCAGCCTCAGCAATTTAGTAAAGCCCTAAGCAACTTGGTCAGATCTTGTCACTAATTAAAATATATAAAAGGGCTGGGACGTGGCTCAGTGGCTAAACACCCCTGGGTTCAATCCCCAGGACCAAAAAGAAAAGAAAAGAAAAAAATGGTTGCCACTATTTAAAAGTTCCTTTTGAGTTTGGGTTGGTCTTTTGAGGTTGGAAAAGAATGTAGGTCGCTGGGCTTCTCCCTAGTTACCTGACGCAGTGGTTCCTTTGGGCACCTTACCTCCTTGTATACTTTCTAATCTATTTTCTCTTCCTCAGCCAAGGAATAAATCTCTGCCAGGCTGCACTGGAGCTCTGGAAGCAAAACTATTTCCATCTTGATCAGCACAACTCAGGTGACTGTGAGAGCAACGCCCTTTCTAGTGCACCTGCCAGCCATGCGGAGGTTGCTCACTCTCTGCCAGCTGGAGGCAAGCAGAGGAGGTCCACCCACTTTGCTGTTTGCCTACCTGTGCTTACAGCTGTGCACACCCTCCAGGCTGCCGGAGCTCAAGAAATCAGGCAACTGCTGAAGAGCAGGAGCCACAAGCATTTCTGAGAGTTTATCACAGGGCTCAGTAGTCTTCCAGCAGCTCAGGCAACAGGTTCCTAAAACAAAACAAAACAAAAACACACAAGTATAATGTAGAACTGTTTTGTAAATTAAAACATATTTTGAACTAAACAAAACTGAACATCCAACTTGCCCAAATTTGTGGAATGCAGTGAAAATAGTACTTAGAGGAAAATCGTAGATTTGAGTTCATGTATTAGAAAAGGAGGAAGATCTAAAAACACTCACCTAAGAGGGATCCATAGGAAACTAGAAAAAGTACAGCAAGTTAAATCCAAAATAGGCAGGAAAAAAAAAAAAAAAGAAGTAGTTAAAGTGGAAGTGAAAAGAATTGAAACCAGGAAATCAGAAGAAAAAAATCAGTTAAATGAAAAACTGATGTTTTAAAAGCATCAATAAAATTGATGAACCTCTAGCCAAGATAAATAAGGAAAAAGAGAGGAGGAGATACACTGTTGGTAAGAGAAATGAAAGGGAGCCACCACTATTAATTTCAGGGGACTGAAAGGATAATAAAGGAATACACACACAACCAACTCCGCCCCCACAGATTGTGTAACCAGATGGAATGGACCAATTCCCAGGAAAACACAACCTACCAAATCTCACACAAGGACCAGAGATGCTGAACAGCCCAGTATCTACTAAAAGACCTGAACCCATCAGTAGTAATGGTCCCAAACAGTAAGTACTAGGCACAGAGGGGTTTACTAGTAAATTCCAGAAATTACACAGATTCTCTACATTCACTTCCAGAAAACAGAAATAGAGCAAATATTTCCTAACTTATTTTCTGAGGTTAGATTTACCCTAAAACCAGACAGACAGCTTACAAGAAGTAAATTCCAAGTGTGGTCAGTGGTAGAGCACATACTTAGCATATGCAAAGCCTTGGGTTCAAACCCCAGTACCACAAAGAAAACTGGGGACTTTTACTGTCATGGACACAGATGCAGAAATCCCCAACAAAACATTAGTCAATCAAACCTAAATACGTTTAAAAAATTATATACCATGACCCAATGAGATTTATCCCAGGCATGAAGACTGGTTCAACATTTGAAAATCAATCAAAATGTTGTCCAACACATCAACAGACTGAAGAAAAATCATATGATCACATCAGTAGAAGAAGAAAAAAAGCATTTAGCAAAATCCAAAATCTATTCAGGATAAAAAGAAAAAAAGAAACCTGTCCACAGAATAGGAATACAGAGGAACTCAGTCAATTTGATAATAAATATCTACAGCGGATCTTTTGTTTAATAAGGAAACACTAGATGCTTTCTGTTAAGATCAGGAGCAAGGTAAGGATGTCTTCTCTCAACACTCCTGAACAGCATTTGATTAAAAGTCCTCAAGGAGGAGAAGGAGGAAGAGGAGGAGGAAGAGGGAGGGAGGAAGGAAGGGAAGGGAAGGGAAGGGAAGGGCAGGGAAGGGAAGGGAAGGGAAGGAGAAAGGGAGGGAGAGATTGGGAAGGAAGAAATAAAACTGCATTTATTCATGGAAGACATAATTGTCCTCCCAAAGGATAAACAAAAACTCTACTGAAATATCCAATTATAATGAGCAATTAAACCAAGTTGGCAGGTTATAAAGTTACTATAAAAAAGTCAATTGCTTTTTTACTTACCAGGTATGAACAATTGGAATTTGAAGTTAAAAATACAGTACCAAAAAAAAAAGAAATAGGTACAATCTAACAAAGTAAGTGTAAGATCTATATGAAGAAAATTGCTAAACTGATAGAAACAAAAAATCTAAATAAATGGACAGAAAATCCACAAGTCTGACTAGGAAATCTCAGCACTGGAGCTGTCAGCACCCCCACCTCCTCTCCAGGCTCAATGCGAAACTAGTCAAGTCCCAGCAAATCCACGGACATCAACAAACTGATTCCCAAGTTTTTGAGGAAAGGCAAAAGGCCCAAGATAGCCAACAAAATATTGAAGAAGTCAACGTAATGATTCTAGCCAACTTTGGAGATTACTATAAAACTACAGTGCTGGGTATGGTGGTGCACGCCTGTAATCCCAGCAGCTTGAGAGGCTGAGGCAAGAGGATCACGAGTTCAAAGCCAGCCTCAGCAATTTAGAGAGGCCCTAAGCAACTCAGCGAGACCCTGTCTCTAAATAACAAATAAAAAGGGATGGAGATGTGGATCAGTGGTTAAGAGCCCCTGGGCTCAATCCCGGGTACCAAATAAATAAATAAAACTACGGTAACCAAGACAGTGGGACACTAGTGAAAGAACAGAAATCAATAGAACAAACAAGGATCCATGCAGACTTAGCCCCTGGATGCTGACAGGCGCAAAGGCAATTCAACTGAGAAAGGATGGGTTTTCAACAAATTGTTTTTTCAAACACATGTAAAACCAAAAAGAAAAGAATCTAGATGCATACCTTACATCTTCCACAAAAAGTAACTCTGAAGGAATTGTAGACCCAAATATAGAGTGTAGAACTCTAAAACTCCTAGATGGTTAACATGGAAAAGAATCCGGATCACCTTGGGTTTGGCAGTGACTTCTTGGATACAACACCAAAAGTACAATCCATGAAGGAAAAACCAACAATATGAACATTATTGAAATTTCTGCTCTGTAAGAGACAGTGAAGAAAAGGAGAAAGCGAGCAAGAGTGGGGAACACACGTCGCATGACAGACTAGTGTCTAAAACATACACTCTCAAAACTCAATGATCGGAAACAAAAAAAACTTCATTACAAATGGCAAAAGATCTGAACAGACACTTTACCAAAGAAGATGTGTGGATGATAAAGAAGGAAATGGAACAGGTGCTCAGCACTGCACACCTTAGGGAACCAGAAATTAAAGCAACCACAGGATGCACTGCATACCCCCCAGAATGGCTGGAACCCAGAGCAAGGACAGCACAGCCAGCTGGTGACTGCGGAGCAGCAAGGACCCTCCATTTGCTGCTGGTGGAAACGAAAAACTGTGCTGAAGATACCCGATCACGTGATCCAGCACTCACGCCTTGGCATTTACTCAAAGGAGGCAAAAACTTCCACACACATACACACAAACCTGCACATCAATGTTTGCAGTAGCTGTATTCATGACTTCCCAAACTTCAAAAACTTAGACATAGAATTACCATATGATCCAGCAACTCCACACCTACGTATATACCCCCAAAGAATTGCAAGCAGGGACTTGGAGAGAAATTTGCATTGCACACCTGTGTCTATAATGGCATTATTCTCCATCACCGACAGACGGAAGCAACACAAGTGTCCACCTATAGGTGAACAGATGAACAAGTTGTGGTAAATAGAAATATTATTCAGACTTTAAAAAGCAAGAATTCTGACACATGCTACCACAGAGCGGAACCTTGAATATGTTGTGCTAATGGGGAAAGACAGATATAAAATGGCAGTTAGCTGTATGATTCCACTATTACGAGGTCCAGCTGCTCCTCAGTTTATGATAAGGCCATGTCCTGATAAACCCTTTATGACCTGAAAATAGCCTAAGTTGGGACCATTTCCTACACCTACACTACCCAACATGGCAGCTCAGCCTAGCCTGCCTTCAGTGTGCTCTGATGCTTCCATCAGCCTACAGATGAGCAAGATCAGTGAACACGATTTTATTTGGCAACAAAGTGGTGGATATCTCATCTAATTTATTGAATACCTTTATCCAAAAAAAAAAAATAAGCCAGCAACACAGCACATGGTGGAGCACTGGTTGTTTCCCCTTATGGTCGTGTGGCTGACTGGGAACGGTGAATCACCGCCACCTGTGGCATCAACAAATTGCACGGCAAATCCATAGTTTAGGAAAAGATCAACACTCACAGTTCAAAGTACAATTTCTGCTGAATTCATATGGCTTTTGCATCACTGTAAAGATGAAAAAGATGACTTGGAAAATTTTCAGCCATTTCCAAATTCTCTTCCAATCTTGTTTATAACCTATGTGACAGAATGTTCTTTTCTGTTTTGCAAAGCTGAGGATAAAAGATGCAGGGCCCTGTGCATGCTGGGCAAATGCTCTGGCACAGAGGACAGAGTTTTAGTGGGACTCTGCAAACTCATCTGTGTTCTGCTTCTAAAATACGAATTGACCCTTTCGCCTTCCGGTATTGATGTGACCCATGATGTTGCCATTTCTAATGTGTTTGTGCACTGCACCAGTCTCCACTCAATCAGAGAGAGCAGCCGGGGAAGAGAGAACAGTCAGGCTCTGAGCCCTCACCACCACCAGCAGATCCCAGTCTCTTCCTGGGGTCTCCATTTTTCTTATGGTCACTTGGATACTGCCCACTCTGCCGTCTGAGGGCAGTTCTGACCTGGCAAGCCAATGCCAATCAATCTGCAGCAGCTGCCGGGAGCCCTGTGCTAAGGAGGACCCTGAAGCCATGACCAGGCTCAGCGGGAGGGAGTCCTCTGATAGGCTGATGGGATTCTAATCCTCACCAATCCTGGCACTGCCTGCCTGGCCCCTACTGTGAGGGGTGCTGGTTCCCCTGAACACACCTGGTCACTCTGGGCTTCCCAGCCAGCCAGCTTTCTCCTGTCACCAGCACTGCATAGATCGGAATATGTTACATTTGAAATCACCTATATTTATAGGCTCTGCAATTCTGCTTTGGATTTGTCCTTTGACCCAGTCATTAATTTATTTAAAGCAATATTTTAACATTTTTCAAGAGGTTGAGCATCTTTTCTGCTTCTACTAATTTTATTGCACTGTCCCAGAAATATGCAAAAATTTTGGTCTGTTTACATTTAGTAACTATATCTTTTCATTTTCAGAATATGATCAAATATATTTATTTGCAAGTCTGTTGGCTTGGGATTTTTTTAAAAATGCTATTTTGCTAGCACGCTTTGGAGGGTGTACATACAGATCTGTTGTGTTCTCATTAAACTGGTTCTGGTCCTTGACTCTTTCTTAGACTATTCCTTCCATGCCCTGTGCTTTAGATTCTAGGATTTAATATCTGCTTGCCAGTTTAGAGCTTGCAGCTCTAGATACCAGAAAATCCAACATAGCAACAGATGAATGGATAAAGAAAATGTGGTATATACACAATGGAGTTTTACTCAGTCACAGAGAAGAATGAAAGTTTAGCATTTGCTGGTAAATGGCTGGAGCTGGAGAACGTTACACTAAGTGAAATAAGCCAGACTCAGAAAGTCAAGGGTCAAATGTTTTCTCACATATGCAGCAGCCAGAGCAAAATAAAGGGTGGGGGGAGGGAAAAGGAAAGTGTGAGAAGGGCAATTCCATGAAAATAGAAGGGAAGTAGGAGTGGAGGAGGGATGGGAAGAGGGAGGAACAGGGAGATGAACCTGACCAAATTTTCCTACATACATATATGCATATACCACTGTGAATTCCACTTTCAGGTATCTGTAATGCAGTAATTTAAAAAATATATATATAATAGAGGAAAGATCAGTAGAGTAAAAAAAAGAGAACAGGGCTGGAGCTATAGCTCAGTGGTACAGCGCTTGCCTCGCATGCGTGAGGCACTGGGTTCGATCCTCAGCACCACATATAAATAATAAATGAATAAAATAAAGATCCATGGACAACTAAAAAAGTATTTTTTAAAAAGAGAGAAAACAGGAAAGGGAGGAGGAGAGGGAGAAGGAAAGTAGTGGGAACTGAATGGAGCAAATTATATTCCATGCTTGTAAAATTATGTCAAAATGAACCCAAATATTATGTATAATTATAATGAACAAATAATAAAAAAAGAAGAAAAGAAGAAAAGAAAATCTGACACGCAGCCGTGTGAGTAAGCAAGCACAGGAGATGGGGCCCAAGCGCGCGCAGAACCCTTGGCCCCGCCTGGAGTTCTAAGCTTTTACTCCACTGGGATGAGAAGCGAGAAGCAGGGCTTAAATGGGGTCAAGGGCAATGTCACATGTTTTCCACACTGTCGAGAGGTCACTCTGAATGCTGAGTGGAGAGCAGGAAGTAGGAGGGCAAGAGAAGCACCCAGAGAGGGTGTGGGGACTCTGAGGGTGACCAGCAGTGGGGCACATGGCTCACAGTGGCAGTAGCAATGCAGACGGTGGGAAGAGGCTGCAATCCATATGCACGCTGCGGGCAGAGCCAGCAGGGCTCCTGTGGGCCCACATGTGGAGGCAGGGGTGACTCAGGAGCTCCTGGGTGAGGCCCCAGGCAGCAGACAGATGGTCCCTAAGGGTGAGGGCACAAGGGGTTCACAGGAAAGAGAAGGGAGCTGAGGACCCCCGGAGACCTGATAGAGGAGGAGCAGGAGAAGGACGGTGGGGAAAGTCCAGAGGGGAGTGTTACGAAAAGGAGGTGGTGCTCAGTGGCACCGACTGTTAGGTGCTGCTGAAGGATGGAGTGAGAAAAGAACGTAAGCTTGAACTTAGCAAAACAGAAACCATCAGTGACCTTGATGAAGGCCCTTTCTGTGAAACAGTGTGGAGGAAAGCTAGAAGGGGATGGGTTCAGGAAAGAGCACGAGAGGACAGAGCAGGGGACAAACCATGGTAAGTGAAGAGGAATCTGGGTTCAAAGGAGGCCCCTTGGCTTAACGTGCAGTCTTAGGCTTGTTCGTACATGGACATTGGTAAGGACTCATCGCAGACACACAACTCCAGAACTCTGGGGTCCTGGAAGGACTCCTCAGTCCCCAGTGCACTTTAAATCAATCTTTAAAAGCTTTAAAAGGGATTTTGCCCTGTTTTCATGACACAGACATAGCACAGAACGTAGCCCCAAAGCCTATCTTCCTGGAAGAACCCATGTGCACTGTGAATTCCCACACTGGCTAGCCCTGCGTTATCGCAATACATTTTCAACTATGATTTACATAGATACAATTGACACTGAGCCTTCAAAATCCACACAAAATCCATTTAGCAATCGATGATTCTTTATAGAAATGGTGTGCTGGGAAAGCTGCATGTTGCTTTCAGGTACAGTTGGTCCAAAGTCAGGATCCTGAGGGCTAGCCAAGCTTTCCGGAGCCAACTAAGGAGATGCGCATGTGTGATTCTGCAGGCCCCGCCCACCGTTGCTGCATGGGAAGCAAGTGCCGGCTAATAACCACGTTAAAGTGAGCGGGGCCCCAAAGCAGTGCCTTCAGCATTGCATATCCTAACATCACCTTTGTAACTTATATCTGGGTACCATATTGTGACGCAGGAAATAGGTAGGGTTTTTGATTGACTGGCTATGCTTTGACATCTTTTTCCTAGTTAAAATAATAGATTCTTGGTGGGAGCATGCCTGTGATCCCAGCTACTTGGGAGGCAGATGTGAGAGGATTGCAAGTTTGAGGTCAGACTGGGCAATTTAGGGAGAACTCCTGACTTAAAATTTAAAAAAAAAAAGTTAGCAGGAGCCAGTGGTACACACCTGTAATCCCAGCAATTCAGGAGGCTGAGGCAGGAGGATCGCTAGTTCAAAACCAGCCTCAGCAAGGTCCTAAGCAACTTAGTGAGACCTTGTCTCTAAATAAAATATAAAAGGGCTGGAGATGTGGCTCAGTGTTTGAGTGCCCCTGGGTTCAAGCCCCAGTACCAAAAAAAAAAAAAAGAAAAAAAAAACCGAAGGGCTGGACGTGTAGCTCAGTAGTGGAGTGCTTGCCTAGAATGCTGGAGGCCCTGGGTTTGGTCCCCTGTACCTCTGTCACCCACACACATACAAAAGCTTGACTTGACATTTTAGCAATAGATAATTATTACTAAGAGGATTTTTCCAGCCTTCTTTCATTTTGAAAATTTTCATTACTGACCTTGGAAATTATTTAACTCCATTTCTTCCAAATCTTGTAGCATAACTGATGCTCCAGAAACATATCCAACAGATATTCTGCTGTTTTGCATCGGGCTGTGCCTACGCCTGCTTAGTTCTTGGCCTTACTGGGAAAAACAAAACGGAAACGTGACTTCAGCGTTTCCAAGGGGGGTGGAGCTGTCAAGCTCAAACGCAGGAACTGTGAACCAGCTTCCTCTCCCCAACTGCCCTGCTTTGAGGAGGGACCGGCGGGAACCTTTGGTCCTGTCGGCCTGCACTAATTATGGCCAAGAGACCCATAATAGGACAAAGACCCGTCAACTAGCCCTCCGGCTGCAGGGGCAGGTGTGGCCCCAGGTGCATCAGGGGTCCCGTACCCGACCCCCACTTTCTCGTCTGGATGGTGCAAGAAGTGGGCATTTCCACGGCGATGCACTCCGGTGCGCACAGCGGCCTGGAGCAGCCCCTCTGCAAGGCCTGCCCCAGGTGGAGCCATGCAGCAAGGCCGAGGCCCCCAGGGCGTTCCGTGGGCTGAGGTGGCGGGTGGTGGACAGGTGGCTTGGAAGGACCAGCGCCCGGTCCGGGAACGGGGAATTTCCCCCTTCAGACGGGGCCTGACGGTTGGTTTCTGATAACCGTCCGAGAGCACGTGCAATTCAACCCTAAGAAGCTGAAGCAACTGCCAAGTTCTAGAGCGACCGCTTGCCGTGTCCCTGACCCGGGCCCTGACCTCAGTGTGCAGACCCCAGAGGAGCCCGGAGTGGCAGGCGGCAAGGCGGTGCAGAGCCAGAGGAATGCCCTGTTCTGAATCCAAATCCCCAAATCCTTCCAGCGCTGACAGCCTATGAATCACCTGGCATTAATAATACACCAAGTGTTGTATAAAGTAGCATTTTTTCTCTTTTAAGAAGATACTATACAAATAAAATATGTACATTCTTAATCTGTCATCTTATTTAGCGAGTGTGGGTTCTCAGTCTTGTAAAATGTCTAAAACTCTTGAGGGTTTTCAATTTTAAACCCAACATCCTTTTTATTTTTATTTTTTAAACATATATTAGTTCAGCTTTTTGGTTTTCTTCAATAAGGTCAGAGTTTTTAAAATGTCTGCTGAATATTCTGCAGTGTTCTCATTAACAGACACTGAAACCATCACTCACTGTAGGAGGGAAACTATTACACAATTTGTGCATCTTTTTGTTTCTTGTTCTTTTAATCTTTAATGATCTTCCAAAATGAGAGGAGGAAGAGTTAAAACTTGTTTTGTGCATTATTCTCCTTTACTGAATTCACAATATGGCACCAGCAGTGTAACCTCCATCTCCCCATGTTTACAAATTAACGGTGAGGATCCTGGGTCATTAGAACACCAGGAAGACCATTCTCTCCAGGAATCCCGGGGCAGCTCTGTGGGAGCTGCTGCCAGGTGAAGGATTTGCAGACAACCCTGGTCGCTGGGGGAAAGGTGAACATGGTTTTCAAACAGGAGAATATTTCTATAACTTTGTGACTTTTAATAGAATGTTGACTTTAGATGGTTTTTGGAGCAAATGACATCATGTTTAAAAGCCAGAAGTACAGATTTTTCAGACAAGAAATAGCCATTGAAGTATGCTATGGTTTTTAGTTTCTAAACTAGTAAAGCCACTTAGGATTTTTTGGAAGTGTTTGTTTATTGATGGAAAAGTTTGTTGAGATCACACGGTGAGCAAACTAGTATGGGTTTTCCAAAGAGGTGATTGGTTAGTTTCCTGCTCTTGCCTCACATAGAGCCAGTGCCAGGAAACTGTGAACACCTCTGTGGCTCTGACTGGGGCTGGAATCTTTGTGCTCTTCACACAGGAAGCTCCTCCTGGGGACCTGCCCAACTTATTGCCTTGCTGGGATTTGTTTCTATTTCTGAATTTTTTTTTAGTACTAATTCATTTTTTTCTCATTTATCTTTTCATTCGTTTATCTTTTAATTTTAAAATGTTTTCCATTTTCTCATTTTCCTTGTTTTATTTTCTCATTTTTCCTTAAATCTTTTTTATGATTGCCTGATATTTCATGTTTTTAATTTTTGTATTTATTGATATTTATTTTGCAGTTCTCAGCATAAAAACCAGGACACTGCCCATGCTAAGCAAGCCATCTGTATTGGATTATTTTCATTTTTACACTGTTAAAATTCTTTTCTGCTTTTTGTCTTTATTTTTGCTCTTACTTTTACTTTGTAGTTAGCGTTCTTATTTTCTTGTATTTGTTCATATTGCTATTGTAGTTAGCATATTGTGAATTGTTAGTATCCTCTGTAGTTGCTATGGATGTTCTTTTTGAACAACCCAGTGCCTGTGTAAGTGAACTGTCCCAGTGTGCCAAGAGACTGATAGAGAGCCACACAGATCTTGGAGCATGGAGGGTACAATTTATTGAGCACTTCTTCAAGGAAGTGTGTTACTGGGTTGCAAACACCACTTGAATCCTGCCAGCTTGGGTCCAAAGGAAGGGCAAGTTTGTAAGTGATGACAGCAGTGACTTCATCCTGACTGGATGTATTTGATAACCTTGAGCTGATATCAAAGAACCAGGCACCTCCTGGAGTCAGGATGGGGTTGCAAAGCTCCACAAACCACTCTGATGGTTTAGGCTCCTTTTGGTGGCTGTCACAGTGTTCGAGGAAAGCCACCTGGGTTACTGGTCCCATCATAGCAGTGATGAGTCAAGATGGCAGCAGGCAAGTCAAGCTGAACCCATATGTGACAACCCTCGACACAGCTCTTACAATCTCACACGCACCCTCTTCCGCAATATGCCCTGAGCCTGTGAGGAGTCCCAGACTCGCAGAGGTGGTGCCCAGTGAGGCCATTTGTCCAGCTTGTGAGCAGAGTCCACAGAGCTCTAGAGGCACGTGCATGAAAACAGAGAAAAGTTATGCAAATAGAACAATCCACCTTCTCTGCCAGCAGCCACGGGACCCAAGCACAACTGAGCATGTCTGCTATGGGAGGGAGAGATGAGGACAGGCATTAATGTGGTTTCATGTTCAAAAAAGCAGCACTGTCTGCCCACATGTGAAGTCTGGGGACAGAGACTGTGGAGTGAGTTTGGCCATGGTCAGTCTTGGGACATGAGTCAGAGCCCTCCCCCCTCACAAGTGCTTGTGAGGGGCAGCCAAGCCAGTCATGTGGGAGTGGAAATGTGCTAAGTGCTCTCCAGAACCTCGGGTCATCTCGCCAAGTAGATCTGCCTAGTAGGGCCTAGGACGGCAGCTTCAATGTCTCTTCTTTCTCTCCACCAGCCCTGAAGCCCAGGGGTTATATGGCGATGAAAATGCCATGATAGCCCAGTGCAGGGGTCCGTGCTGGCCTGCGTGCCTTGGCATGCAGGTGCCGTGCTCACAGTCAATAGCGACAGGTGCCCAAGTCTTGCTCATCTCAGGGCCCTTAACAGTGGCACTTTAGATACTCCTTTGCTAGGAGAGGCTGGCAGAGGCCACCTGACCATTGTGCCACTGACCATTTTGCCATCAACAAGGTAAGGCCTGAGCACACCACCCCATTGATGGTACAACCAACCCGGGGCCATGGCCCGTGAGTCCCCACATCCATGCTGCCCGCCATTCTGCCCAATGGCTCTCAGATGCTCTTCTTTCTCAAACCAAACAGTGCCCACGACAGGACACACTGCGGCAGACCAGATGCCCAGGCGCTCCTGCTGCACGCATCTAACCACCAAGCATTCTCAGCTATGGGCCGCCCAGGAGGCCCTTGCTGGGGATCCCAGGCACTGGGGTGACCACCTGAGGGCTGCGGCACTTCCACAGCAACCTGGGACAATGACGGCAGCACCTCAGGAGAAGCAAGGGCTAGGCCATAGCAGACTGAGGCTGGTGCTCTTGGCCCAACCTGTGCGGTGGCAGAATGCACGCGGCACAAGCGTGTGAGGGGCTTCACTTGCGCACACCATGCACACTGTGCACACCGCTGCTCTGAGGGCAGCGGCCCCTGTCTGCTCCCTTCCAGAGCTCTAACTAGAGACAAAGGCAGCTTTAGTTAGTTTTATTCTTGTGCGAGACCTCGACTATGCCATCAGCTGCACAGGGGACATCTAACGGCACTGCTGTGCCTTGCAGAAGGCACCCAGAGCACATTCCTGGGCGTCACACATCATTGCTTTCTCAGATGTCTCCTGCTGGGACCACACTACTCCCATGTGCTCCTTCTTAATTAGCTGCTTAGGGGACACAGGCATAGGGCCAGGCGTATAATGGAAACCCCGGCACCCCAGTATTCCTGGGACACGCTATCAATGGGTCACTCTGTGGGACGTGGGGAAGGTTGGCAGTTTCCATCATAGCATTCCTGAAATGCATCATTTGTTACCAAACAGACACTGTGGAACTGCAGGATGGAACTGCTGAGATCTCGGGGTGACAAAACACTAACTGTGCACAGAGGTGTGCACAGCTGCTTCACTCACTCCTGAAACAAGCGCGTCCTCCCTAGTCACTATGCCACCACCCATGTGGTAGGACCCAGCAGCATCGGAACTAACATCCTTTCAGAGCTCGGAGTGAGGTCCTGAGCCACACGTGCTGACAGACAGCAAGACCGTGCACATTTCCCTGAGGCAGTACCTGGGAGGTCCCCTGCCTGCCCTTCCAAGAGAAGACCAGCTGGTCTTGCCAGTCCAGTTAGAAGGACTGGTGGGAAGACATGAGCTGAGTTCAGCACAGCAGGCCCAGAGCCAAGGTGGGGTGGGGCTGCCCCGAACCCTGGGAGTGGGAGGCACTGCAGCAAAACTCCTGGTGTCATCTTGTCCCAGCCCCTCTAGTCCAAGGCCATTCTCCACATCCTACCTGGCCTTCCACCCACCAGACAGATGTAATGACTTAAATAGGTAGGAACTGGACACTGTTGGTCACTTCTTCATCTCCTATTGCGTCAACCACGTAAGAAACCCCACCAGGCAGTCAGACTGGGAAGGAGAGAGAAGGCCCATGCACTTCTAGACACGTTTGTGCATGTCTTTCAGTTCTCCAGAACATTGGGTCCTTGAAACAATGGGACATAGATGACTGTCACATGCTCAATTGTCCTCGTGTCCCCTGGGAACCTTTACTGCTTTTCCATGGGGAATCTCTCCTGTCAACCCCTCCTAGGGCCATGCCTCTTATGCACAACATGATCCAAATGTGATGAAACTATTTCCCGTATCGTGTGGGCCTTAGGGGCTTCCTGAGGGCTACTTGGGATACCTCCTTTCCTTGCCCCAATGGGATAAGGGACATTCAGAAAACAGTGAGTAGACCCTTGGAGATATGGGGCATCCTGTGCTCATGCTGTGGGTTCCAATCATTGAGCACAGGGCCCCTCTCCCCACTTGGCTGAAGATGGCCACCTGGGGATTTTCTCCAAGGACACTCCCTTTCTCTCACCCATTTCCTTGGTCTCTCTGTTGGCTGAGAGGTTGTTCCAGACTCACCCAGTCATAGTGTATGAGGACTGTCCCCAAGGAGCTGTGAGAGCAAGAATGAGAGGAAGACAGACCAAGAGGTAGGAGCACAGAGTGGGGAGATTACGGATGGAAGTGCATTACTGGGCATAAAATGGTCTGGGGACCGTCCTGATCAGGTTCAGATGAGGAACATACTCATAGGAGGGAGAACAAGTGACGTCACCATGGCTGGAACGTGCATGTTCTTGTTTAGGGTCATAGTGGAAAGTCAGGCGCATCCCTGCAGCCAGCCTGCAGGGCAAGGCTCCCTGTAGGGTCTTAAACATGCACAGGTTCAGGTACCACAGTGAAAGGCCAGCTATGGTGACTCTGAGTCAACAGGGCTGCAGTCATGCCAGGGGGAATCCATGCCGCTGTGCACAGTCCTGCTAATTAGCACAGTTAGTACAGTTAGTATTGTGAGTG